>VXBP01004920.1:461322-542221 GCA_013400115.1 Rhinopomastus cyanomelas
CTCCGGGACCACCGGCCCCGACCGGAGCCGAGAACGCGGCGGCAACCCCAGGGGAGCGGAGAGCGACCGCCGCGCCCCCCCATCCCGCCCCGCCGCCCCCCGCCGGTGCGGACCTCGGGCAGCTCCGCAAAGCCAAGACGTCCCGGCGGAACGCCTGGGGGAACCTCTCGTACGCCGACCTCATCACCAAAGCCATCGAGAGCTCCCCCGAGAAGCGCCTCACCCTCTCGCAGATCTATGACTGGATGGTGCGATACGTCCCCTACTTCAAGGATAAAGGAGACAGCAACAGCTCGGCCGGCTGGAAGGTAGCTGACCCCCTCCGCCCCGACCCCAACCCCAGCGCCACTGGTCCCCTTCTCTCCCCCCCACTACTTCTCAGGGCGGTGTTTGGATGGAGGTTTCTGGGGATCCCCGTTTTCCGCACGATTGGGGGGTGGGATGGTGGTTTGGTCAAGTTTTGGGGAGAGCCAGTGCCTCGTGGTGCTACACATTAGAGCCGGGATGAGCTTGTCTCTGCTTCATCCCCGGAGTCGCAGGGTAGAGATGTGGGGTGTCACGGGAGGTTGGGCACAGTGAGGTGGCAGCAGGGTCAGGCCACCCCACTGCTGCCATGTGAGCTCAGGATAAGGTGAGGGACAGTCCCCCTTCTATTGCTCTGCTTGTGGCACCCCAGCTGTGCCCAGTCACCGAGTGCCAGTGGCACTCCCAGGAGGAACAGCCAAGGGAGGGCTGCCCCCAAACAGGTGTCTCTGGGCTGGATTTTACCCAGTGCCAGCCCCCACCTTCCCCAGGTCTGTGTCCCTGTTCCTGGGGGCCACACAGGCAGCTCACAGCCCCATGCCAGCTTTCCCCAGCCCTGCTTCTGACTGGCATCATGGGCTTGTTGAGAACTCGTGGATGAGGGCACAGTGTGCTGGTTCCTGGGAGGGTCACACCAGTCTTTGCCAGTCCAGCTGACACTCGCCCAGCTCTGCACTGGGAAGGGGGAAAAGATTGTGTCCAGATGGTGTCAGTGAAAAGGAGACAGTTTCCCCTAAGCCCTCCCCTAAGCCCTATCACCTCCAGTGTGATTAGTGTGTAAGGAGGCTTCGGGGGTTCTGACAGCAGCCTGTGGTCCTGGCACGTGGTGCTCTGTCTCTGTCTGTGGTGTCTGGACCCATCCTGCCTTCAGGGGTCCATCTGGGTTGCAAATGGGGCTCTTTTGGGGCAAGGGGACCTCTGTCTGTCTGTCGTTCCTGTGGCAGGGCTGCAGGAGCTGTGGAGGCTGGGCAGGCATCCTCTCTGACTTGCCCCACTTGTAATGGTGGGCAGTCAATGTACCCCCTGGCACGGAGATTCACTAGGATGAGTGTTGAGGACAGTGGAGGTGGTAGGAGGTGGTGGTGTGGGGACCTCTCAAACCCCTGCTTAGAGCAAGACCTCATAGCCCTGGGCAGGTGCTGGGGGGAAGGCTCTCCCCAGGCTCCCACCCATTGAATACACTCTGATGGGGTCTAGGGATGTGTAGGAGGGTTTGTTAGGGTTCTGTACTGGTGGCTGGGTGGGCTGGGATGAGGACACAGCTGTGCAGGACACTCTGTGACCCCCTGAGCCATCCTTGCCACAGATGAGTGCTGGGGTTTGATCCACCCACATGGGATGGAGGGTGGCCCGTGTTCTCTCTGGGTGTGCCAGGGCTGGCACAGGGGACAGTGGTGACGCGCGGGTGTGTCTGTGCAGGGTGGCACATCCTTCCTGTCCTGCCTGTGCCAGTACCGGCTCTTGGCCCCTAGGCAAGGACAGGCTGTGCTGATCTGCCCTCATCGGTTCTGGCAGAAGCCACCCTCGAGGGCAACACCTGGGGTTAGCAGGGCTGGTGGCCTTTCCCCTGTTAGCTCCACCGGGGGTCCCCTGATGTGTCCCAGAAACATGGAGGGGCCAACACCTCCCGGCAGAGCGTCCACCAGGGAGCGTGTGGGAGCCACGCGGGTGGTTCAGCTCTGTCCCTTGACCCTACGACCCTTCGTGGTGTCCTGTGGAGTAGGAATGGTGTCTGGCCTGCGTCCCCATACCAGCACTGCCTGCGGTGGACCCTGTCACCCGGTGTGGGGTTTGGTGGCTCTCTTGGGGCTGGGGGCTGCATGCCAGGAGGTGTTGTGGTGTCTGGTGTGCAAGGGGGAAGAGCTTTAGCTCACTCCAGCTGCCCTTGAGCACTAAGGGCCATTGCAGTCGGCTTGGGTGGGCTCACCTGGGTGCACCCTGGGGTGAGCTGTTCACCTTGCTGGCCCATCTCCATGTGGCACTGTATGCCTTCCCATAGGCTGTGGGCAGGTGACTTTGCTGTGCAGACTGCTGCCTGCTCCCTTCTGGCAGCCCCCCCGGCCCCCTTAAAGCTCCCAACCCAGTGCTTGGCAGGTGGCAGGGCAGGGAGGAGAGGTGAGGGTTGCTGAGTGAAACCCCCTATGTTACCTGTCTGCACATTGGGCCGGGCTGGGCAGGGTCCCCTGGCACGTGTGCTGATGCTGCAGGTGCCAAATTCCCAGCTGGGCTGAAATTGGTGGTGCCAGAACTAGCAGGGGTCCAAGGTGAGCAGTGGCATGTGGAGACTTGCTTGATGGTCTTGTTAGACACCAGCATGACAGGTGTTAAACACCTTCCCCACATCCTGTGTACCTCCTGGCTGTCTCCTGCTCAGGATCCCCTTTTTATTAAAGAGCCTACAGAGATCCCCTGTTCTTGTAGCCTCCCTACACGCAGGAGGTCTAGGAGGCTGGCCCACAGGGTCTTAGGAGCCCAGCTGGGCTTCTCCAACCACCCACCACTCTATCACTGGGGTGACTTTCCCAGCAAGACCCCTTCCTCCATCCTGCCAGTCATGGGCGTGCTGCACCCACACCGTGCCACGGTATCAGACGTGCCCATCCTGTGTTCCCCAGGTGATTATCTCTTGGAGGGAGCTTGATGCCAGCGCAGGGTGTATTTTGGGGTCGGACTTCTCCACCGAGATGTGTGTTGCATGATGTGGTTTTATGGTGAGGTAAACTGAGGCACTGTATCTAAACCCGTCGGCTGTGCAGCCCTCCATTGCTCCACGCTGGGCTCATGCTCCGGGAGCTGCTGCCGCTGCTTCCCGATGCAGGGCAGCGGGCGCCCGCTGACTGACAGTTCTGCTTAATTAGGGAGTTGTTATTTTATCAGTTCCAAAAGCGCTTGAAGTTTTCTGCTTCAGCTCACGCTTTCCACTTGTTAATGGGAAACCAACACCCTCCATCAAAAAGGCAGCGGCACTGATGCATTTTAAAGGTTTCTGCTCACTCCGGTTTGACATCCAAAATACAACAATCGAGCAATCAGCTGGTGGGTGCCTGTTTGAGGCGGCTCTGACAGCACTGAAAACCTTAATTTCCCAGCCCTCCCCTACTCCTCCTCCTCCTCCTCCTTTGCATTGCTGGTCGTTAGCGTGGCGGCGGCTCCCAGTATGGGAATTTCTGCTGGAACTGGGAGCACTGGGGGCCGCCATGCAGAGACCATCCTAAATGCCACCTTCCCCTTGAAGGGTGGGATGGAAATGAATTAGAGGGANGGTGACCCACTTCCCCATGGGCATTGAGACCCCAAAGCTACAGCTGGTGGGGCAGATCAGTGGCCTTGTCCTGGAGCACAACCTCACTGGGCACAGCAAGAGCAGTCTTTGGGGGTCTGCCACTGCTGCCACCCCCTGCCACAGCCTCTGCCTTTCACCTCTTGGAGCGGGGGTAGTGCATCTGACTGGGACATTGCCCAGTGTGGCTGGAGCAGCTCGAACCCAGCACCTGGCATTAATAGGGTGACTCTCACCTTGCTGAGGGCAGTGAGCCAGTGAGCGAACAGGTGGTGCCATGGGGGGGTGGCACAGCAGCAAAGGGAGCAATTGTGGGTGACACAGCTCTGGGTGTCAGCAGCTCATTCCAGTTGCACTGGCATTAGCAGTGCGTGTGCCACCTGGCCCAGGCGGCTTGGCAAAGGGCAGTGGGCATCGGGCTGCCTGCTCAGGGCTGTCCTTGGGGCAGTTTGATTCAGCTCAGCTCGGCTCACGTATCCCCATCCTCTCCATATATGGAGATTTTTCCAGCAGCACCGAGAGCTGGCTGCTCCCCGGAGAGCTGCCCACGGCCATGCCAGGGGCTGAGCAGGACTGGGAGGAGCTGCCAGCTCCTTCACCTTGGGGAAACACCTCTGCTTCTCTCCCAAACAGCCCCTGCATCAGCTGCCCCAGGTGCACTGGGACTCCCTGACCTTTCCCCACCGCACAGCAGGGGTCCTCCAGGATGCTGGGCTGGGGTACTTGGCCTTTCAGCATCCCAGGGCTGGGGTGAGGGACTCTTTGCCTGTCCTCGACTTCACCCAGGGCTGGGGGACTCTGCTCATATCCCCTCCAAGCTGCCAGAGCGGCTGGCAGCAGGGCTGCAAGGAATCCCCCCGAGCTCCTCTCTTCCTTCCTGCCTCATTTTTCTCTCTCCTTTTGGAGGTTTTTCATCTTCCCTCTAATTTTTTTTCTCCCCCCTTCTGGAATCGCTTTTCACGCAGCGCTAACTGCTGAAGTAACACAAACCTGCTAAATGGTCCGGCTTTATGATGGCATAAAAATGATACTACAGCAGTGAGTGGGGCTTTATTAAACCCCAGGGAAAGGCTCCAAATGAACAGCCTGCTCTGCTCTCAGCTTCCCCCCACAACTCCCCCCTTTATTTTTAATAACCACTGGAATATAAACTACAGTTAAGATCCCGTGGACTAGAAGAGCCTTTGCAGCCTGCCGGTATCTCCGTCCATCCCCTCCCTCCCTCCCTCCCGCCCTCCCACTTGCTCATCTCTGGCAGGACCAGCATCCTGGACTGGGAAATGAATTTCATGGTGTTTGGCTTTGGACTTAAAAAACCCTTGTAAATACTTTGTGGGGAGGCCCTGCCCACAGTGGGTCGGGATGTGGGAGCAAGCTGGAGCGCCTTGGCCTCTCTTCCTACCCTGGTGAGATCCTCACTGGGATCCTGCCAGCAGTGGGATGTCCCGTGGGTCACCCCTGGCAATAGATTGTCCCCGTAGTCACCACCTGTGGTAGGATGTCGTCAGGGTTACTACCAACAGTGGGATGTCCCTAGGGTTACCAACATGTCCTCGCAGAGGGAAAACTCAGGAAGGGGTCTGTGCATGGTTGGACCCCAGCCCCAGCCTCTCCTCTCCATCTTTGGGGTCCACCCCAATCCAGCCGCTGCCATGCCCAGGGGTCTCCTGTGGGGATTCTCTGAAGCTGACTGTGGGGTGTCGCCTTGCTCTGCCACTCCCCTGCACCCCAATCTGTGGTCTCGCAGCTTCACGTTACGCACAGGGTGAGCGCGGGGGTGAAAGGCACTTTGGGTTACGGAGGGACATGCGGCCCCGCTCGCCTGGCTGCCGCTCGTTCGGGCCAGCATCTGCTCCTTGTTATGTGGAACCCTGGCCAGGCGCCAGCCAGGAGACTGAAGGCCCCGACACAAAGATCCCTTTCACCACCCTTTTGAGGACGAGGATGAGGACAAGGAGGAGGAGGAGGAAGGAGGTGACCAGTGCTGGAAGAGAATCTGTGGACCTCCAATGCAGGCAGGTCTCTGTCCTCCCAGTGGGGCTGCCCCAGCATCCCAGAGCATCCTGCTGTGAGTCTGGCCGTGGGGTGTGCAGCTTGCCAGGACCTGTTCTGAGGGATGGGGGGCAGCTGTCCCAAAGGGGTTAGCAGCAAGGCAGGGGTATAATGGTGTCTCTGTAACTACGTTTTCCAGAGGGATTTCATTCTTCTCCCCTCCAGCATCTGAGTGCCATCCCATCCCGGGGCTCAGCAGCTGGTGGGGGCTCCTGGGCTTTGCTGCCTGCTGGACATGATGCTGGGCCACTGAGTCCCCTCCGGGGTAGGGTCACAGCAGCACTGCTGCCCTGCTTATGACTCCCTAGTGGTTTCCCAAAGCACCAGGTGCTGGCACTGGGGGCACAGGGTGGTCTGGCTCTGCCACCCTGGTGTGGGCAAACCAGGATGGGGGTTTTGCTTGCAGGACTGAGCGAAGTGTGGGGTGCTGCAGGGTACCCACATCCCATGTGAAGATGTCTGAGTTCACATGTGTTCCCTTGCTCTCCTGTCTGTTTGGGGTGCAGTGTGGGCACATGTGATGTAGTGCTCTGCATTTACCACGTGTGCCCCTCCATCACAGCTGGGTGCCATCGGGTGTGTGCAAGGGCGCTGGGTAATGACTGGCACTGACAGCATGACCACCCCACCCCAGGAGCATGAGGCAACATCCCCTGGTCCTTGGGGACCACATGGGGACACCGTGGCCATGCTGTGGGGCAGTGACTTGGAAGATGAGGCAGTGTCTGGGCTGTTGGGAGCAGCTGAGCAGCTGCTTTTGATTTGCTGAGAAGGAGAAAACAAAAAAAAAAGGCAACCCCCCCCAAAAAAAAACAAAGAAAAGAGAAAAAAAAAAGCCAACCCCAAGAAGGAGCAGAAAGACGAAGCTGGCGCAGTGCCAGCGCGGGGACGCTGGGGCGCAGACTTGCCAGGCTGTAATTGCAGACAGGCTCATTCCGAGAGACGAGACGGTTATTTTTAACTGGCGTGAAGGTAATGTGCTGATCTTCTGCCTGCTGGGTCAAAAGTTCAAACCCCCAATGTCTCCCCAAACTCTCCTGCCCTGAGCTTGCCCACCCCATACCGGAACCCCTCAACCAGGCTCTGGGTGCCTCCCCAGGAGGAGCATCCCTGTGCCTGCCATTGGCACCCCAGACACCCTCGTCCTGCCTGGGCAGCCTTTGTGTCTCCTGGGGAGTCTGACCCTGGTACTGTGGGACTGGGAGGAGGCTGCAGCTGGGGCCAGCCCCAGGATGCAGAGGAGATGGGTGTTGGTGGGGCTGTACCAGCTCTGTGCTCAGCCTTGGCGCTGCCAAAATCCTTGGGGATGGTGTGGGGGGGGGGAGCTGTGTGTCAGGGTGACAGTTGCTGCTCAGAGCCCAGTGGGAAAGCCTGGCAGTGCTGGGAGTGATGGCATCTTCGCCCTGAGGTCCCCAAACACTCTCTAGTCATGACTCTGCTGGTGGCCATGATGCCAGGAGAACCACTGACATCTCCTTGAGCAGCTGGGCTGGCAGGGGTAGTGAGGCAGTGGGATGCAGGTTTCCCCCTCCTCAGGCTCCTCGGGCTTCCCTGCCTGGGAGGGCTGAGTCCCTGGGCTGCCCATCTGGCTGAATCAGCCACAGAGCCCAGTGCTCCCAGTGCCACTCGCCAATCCATGGTGAGGACTATGGCAACAGGAGAGGCTGGAGGCCAGGCACAGGGTTCTGTCAGGACTCAAGTACCCTCTGCTCCTTCAGGGAGCAGTTTTGCTACCCTGGGCAGAGGACCCAAGCGGTGCCAAAATGGGGATCATGGGGACAATCAAATGACCTGAAGCAAAAGTGGAGCAGAAAGGCTCCACAGCTCATCAGTTTGGACTTGTAGTAGCTGTAGGAGAACCCCTTGCCCTCCCCATCAGCCTCCCCCAGGAGCAGAGCTGCTGGAACAAAGCCCTGGGGCACTCCAGACCAGGAGCAGCATGTCTGTCCCTCTGTCCCCAAATGCCCTCTCGCCTTGGTTTGTGGCGTCAGCCGGTCACCAGACAGCCAAGAACTCCCTGCGTGGCTGTGGTGGCTTTTGTCCTCAGCTGTTGCGTGGCCAGAGCCACCGGCTGCAGGTGCTTTGCTGCTCCTCCTTCCTTCTGCCCTGGGTCAGCATTTCCATCCCCCTGGATGCTGCTGCTTCCCACGGGAGCACTGAGCTGCAGGTTCTGGGGGAGGTGGGACCCGCTGGCCACGTTTCATGGCATTTTGCTGCTAGCCCCTGAGCCAGACTGTCATCTGCTGGAGATGATAAATCAGGGGGAACAGCCTGGCTGCATCGGCGGTGAATTGTGGGGCCATTAGCTGTGACGAGTTCATCAGGATGTTGTAGGAGGAGCCTCACTGGGATTTTTCTTGCACTTCAAAGTGCAAGAGCCCACGGGGGATTCATGTGGCCATGAGCTTCCCTGCTCTGGCTTCGTGGACCTGTGGGGTGGGATGAGCTGATACCATCTCCTCTGTGTGGGGTGGGTAAATGGGGAGCTGTGTGGCTGCCATTAGCTCCAGACTGGTGACTGGTGGAAGTGGGCATCACATGCCTGATGCATCCCTGAAGCCTGGCTGGGTTCTTGGATGTGTTTGGTGCTGTGGGATTGGAAACACGCAGTGCAGCCTCTTAGGATGGGAGAGCTGGGGAGCCCACGTAGACATGAGGACAAAGGTTTTCCCAGTGAGGGTTCCAGAGACCTGGGCCAGGAACCCAACAGAGGTTGTGAAGTCTTCTGCTCTGGGACATCCCAAACCTGTACTGCTCCTGTGGGATCTGCTCTAGGGGCTCCAGTCTAGGCAGGGTGTTCGACTGGATGATCTCCAGAGGTCCCTTCCAGCCCCACCAGTCTGTGATTCCATGATTCTATGACCATAGCCAGGATCACACTTGGAACCACATTCATCACCTGCTTTAGCAGCATGTCTGCTGGCTGCAGGTTCAGGGTATTGGGAGCAGCCCATCCTGCTGCGCAGTGGTGGGGGCTGCTGCTGAGGGTGGGTTTAAACAAGATGAGGAAGGGTAAGTCCCAGCTCCACACAGCCTTGCCAATAAGTTCAGGTTCAGGATGCCAGCAGCCAACCCTCGCTGCCCCAGCGCCAAGCGTGTGTGTGGGGATGCAGGGACGGGATGAACAGGCTTGTGGAGCGACAGGCTCATAAATTCCAGTGTTTTTTTTAATTCTTTTTTGAGGCTGTCAAACCTTTGCCTGTCCCAGGGATGTAAGACAGCACTTTATTGCTGCCTGCTTGATGGCTGTTCCCTTCTCCTCTGCGGCTGTGATTTATCTCTGCACTTTGCACTGATTGGATTAGAAGTTTAAATGCTAAGGGTGCATAACAATATATTTTTCTTATTAATATTAAAAAATCATTATTGGATTTTTTATAGTTCTGTTTTGAATTGAATCCCTTTGCTTGATTTATTCTCCCTCCCAGAGTAGAATTTAATGCTAATAGGAACAATCATTGCTTTGTTTTGAATCCTTGACTGTTTGGAAAACTTTTCCTGCAAAGGGATATTACAGCATTATTAAGAGTCCATTAAAGGCGGGTTTGCCCATTCCTGGCTATTACCTGTGAGCTGGAGAGAAAACAAGAAGGCAAAGACAAAGAGTCCCTTTTGCAGGGCCTTCTGCTCACACCCTTCCCTACCACTAATGCGATTATGGTGCCAATTGCTGTAATCAGCTCGGTTCTGGCACCGGTGTTCAGTGCAGGTCCCATCGGTCCCACCTCTTGCAGGGTGCAGGTGGTGAACATGTGTGTGATAGCGGCTCATCCCAACTCACCTGAGCTGGTCAAAAGGTGCTGGGCTGGGTACAAGGGTGATGGGGAGCTGTGCCAGGCTTGGCATGGGGGAGCTTGGCTGCCCATGGGCACCACAAGGCTGCTCTGTTTCCTGCTGAGTTTCCTATTCCCATGGCAAATATTCAGTCCCTGATGCCCTTCTCAGCATGTGTCTGGGGTGGTGGGTACCGAGTGGAGGGATGGAGGATGCTGAGTTTCCTCCTCGTGTTGCACTTTAGAGGCTGAATGGTACCTTTGCCCATACCTGGAGACCATTCTAGTGCCAACCCCAGGACCCAACACATCCCTGTAGTCTTGTCTCACATGTGCTTTGGGGAAGTTGCAGACAGCCCATGGGGCTCCAGCTGACATTGGGGCACCACAGTCAGGCCTGGAGAGGAGAGTCAGGTGGGAATGTGGGAATGGGACAGGGGCTGGGTTGGGAACATGATACTAGGCAGCTGGAGACGTGCCTGGGCTCTGCACATGGTGCTGGGATGGGTGCAGTGGTGATGGGGAGCTGTGCCAGGCTTGGCATGGGGCCGGCATGGTTGGCACAGGGAGAACAGCCTGCCTGGGCATGGCTGGGCAGGCCTGGTCACCCTGGCCCAAGGAGTACCAAGGCAGAGCAGGGAGGCTGGGGTGTGGAGTGGCTGCTGGGCGTAGATGGGAGTGGCAGGAATGCCAGCCTGAGGCATGAAGCATCCTGCATTGGCACAAACCTCCCTGCACATTGCACTCTGCCCAGATGCCAGCCTGCACCCCAAACCCTGCACCCTGCATCATGCCCGGCTGCCAGCCTGCACTCTAAACCCTGCCCCAACCCCTACCCAGACACTGCTGCTTGCAAAGCTGTCCCCAGTCCCACTGTGCTTCCCCATACCCTGAACCCGTGGGCACCTCATACCCTGAACCCAGCCGTGGGCTTGACTTTCCAGGGAGCTGCTAGCCCCCTGCACGTTGCTTTGCATATCTTGTTCTTGGTGAGGTCCATGCCTTGGAGTTACCGCTTGGGCTCTGACACCTGACCTGTGCAGGGTTCATGTTTGTTCCAGTGCACCTTGTGCCACTGTGCATCTTCTTGGGCCACTCTGCCTGAGTGACCATGACCATGACCTATGTGTGAGTCTGAACCCTGAATCCTGTGGCCAGGTTTGGGCCCCTCAATATAAGGTCATTGAGCAGCTGCAGTGGGGCCAGATAAGGGCAGTAGAGTTGGGGAAGGGGCTGGAGAACAAAACATGTGAGGAGCAGCTGAGGGAGCTGGGGCTGGTTAGTCTAGAGAGGAGGAGGTGGCAGAGGGGAGACCCTATTGCTATTTGCAGCTGCCTGACAGGAGAGTGTAGAGAGGTGGGGTTGGTCTCTTCGCACAACTATAAGGGATAAGACAAGAGGAAATGGCCTCAGACTGTGCCAGGGGAAGTTTCTGTTGGATATTACTTTATTTCTTTACTGGAAAAGTGGTCAGGGATTGGAACAGGCTGCCCTGGGCAGTGGTGGAGTCCCCATCCCTGGAGGGGTTCAAAAACCATGTAGATATGTGCCTGTGAGACAGGGTTTAGTGGGCAGGGTGGGATTGGGCTGATCGCTGGACTTAGAGGTCTTTTCCAACCACAATGGTTCTATGATTTCCTAACCCCTTTGTGTTCTGTGGGTGATGGGGTGCCTGCAAAATGTGAGGAACTCCTCAACTTGGGGGGGATTCGTCCCTTGGGGTGGTGTGGGGGTCCCAAACACAGATCTATGCCAACTGGGATGGGTGTTTGCAAGGCACTGGACTCACCCCACTTTCCCACAGCCTGCTGCCAAGTAGTGTCCCCCACTGCTGTGGAGAGCAGCAACATGGCAGCACTCACTGTCGCGAGATGATCCCAGATGGGTCCGTCAAGATCTGGAGAGAGGGGTACCAACCCAGCACCACTGTGGGTTCTGGGTCACCCCAGGATGGAGCAAGGAGGTGCCACCTCAGACCCCTCTGGAGCTGCGGATGGGCACCTCATTGCCCATTGTGCCAGGGAGATGCTCACCCAGTGTTGGTGCATCCACTACTGCAGGCACACGTGTGGCTCTGTGTCCTGTGCTGGCACCAGGCATGGCCCCAGTGAAGCTGCTTTTAGCCACAGAGCACCCCTAGCTCACAGGCAATGTGTCCTTAGACGTCCTCCCTTGCCTGGAAGCATCTGGCCGAGGCTCCCCATTCACGGCCAGATCCGCTTGCCCTCGGTGCGTAGTTTTTGGCTGACCCCCCTCTTGTTTTTCCTCCATCCTGGAGCCTGAGCTCCTTGGTGCCAGTGGAGAAGCAGCTCTGTGGGGACACTGCCAGGCTCCAGAGAGCTGTGGGGCAGTGGGGTTTATGGCGGCAGCAGCAGCGCCACACTAGGCTTATGGTGGGGACATGGCATGGAAGTACAACCCCCTGTACCCCTGGGATGAGTGGCAAGCACTTGGCAGGTACTGCTGTGCCTGTCCTGCTGTCTGTGCCCAGGAGGCAGGGACATGTTGGGGGGTGACCCCACATCTGGGGTCTGGAGAGCAAGGCAGGAAGACATGGGGTGCAGTGCTGGGGGATTTGGCACATGGGGGTGTGCAGTGTGGGGTACAGGGCTGGGAAGTGTGGGGTGCTGCAGCACGGGGGTAAGCACTGCTTGCCTGGCTCCCCAAAGCTCCCAGTTTAACTAGCAAGGCCTCAGCAAGTTACCCGTGCAGAACCCGTGCAGCCAGGAGACCCCCTGCAGCTGGGGTCTGTGAGCAGAGGGGTTAAACACCACGAAGCTGGTGGGAAACTCTTGGCCAGGAGCTTTGGGCAGAAAGTGCGTTTGTGCAGCCTTGAAGCGGCTCCAGCTCTGTCTGGGAGCCGTCTGCTGCTGCTGGACCCCTTTGATCCACTCGCTGCTCCCCGGGGAGCTCCTGCAGCTCTGCTAAGGCTGGTGCTGAACTGCCAGACGGACACCGACCCCCCGCCTCTTTCCACTGCCAAGGAGGAGAGCGGCTGCCAGCCGAGGGCCCCAGTACAGGAGGGGCTTTGGGAAACAGGAGTGGGGGGAAACCTGTGCGGGGGCTGGGAGGGGGAGCAAGGTCTGGCTGTTCCAAGGCTGAGAGTAGGGTAGGGAGCGATGGAGGAAGGGTCGTTGCCATGATGCCAGAACAGGAGATGGCAGTGCTGTCACAGGGGGTTTGCATCGTTGATGGCCCCCAGAAGTGCAGATGTGGGGGGTCCCAGCCTGTAGCCCACTGCTCCAGTGTACACTACATTTGGCAGCCAAACCCATCAGAGAGTCCACAGCAGGTCTGCTCGGTCCAGTGTGACCCTCCTGCTTCCCTGCTAGGCTCTCAAAGCAGGACGTGACCCTCAGGGCTGGGAAGGCAGTGGTGGCACAAGTGGCAGTAGCAATGCTTTGGGGATGTGGGAGCCTATTCAGCCTTACACTGTGCAGCCCCACAGCCAGGGGTTGTGGAGTGGGAGGTCTGGCTTTGTGCCCACTGTGCCCAAGGACCTGGAGTTTATCCTCGTGCGTGTTAGTACCCATTCCCAGCATGTGTGGCCCTGCTGCACCAAGCCAGTGGGTCTGGGGATAGCTGTTGGGGTCAGTGAAGGTTTGGGGAGCTGGGATTTGAGTTAGCTGGGCAATGTTTGCTGGTGGGAAGGGTTTTTCCACAGAGGAAGAGCAAATTTGGGTCAACTGGCCCAGAGAGGAAATTGGAGACAAGGTGAAGGCAGGGAACTGGGCAGAGCTGGGCAGCCAGGAGCCAGCTCCCGCAGGGTTAAACGACACATCGGCAGCTCTGGTTCCTCCCATTACTTTGCTTTTACTGTAGGGAATTGTTGAGGATGGGGAAGCTGAAATAAGCTGCTGTGCTGGGCCTCAGATGCACATTTTCAGGGGGGTCTGAGGATTATAGGCTGTGCTGGTCCTCCCCAGAGCCCCATTATGGGTTGGTCACACTGCAGTGGGGGGGATGGGGATCCTCAGTGGTCCCAGGAGAGGAACAATGCTCTAAGGTTTGGGGAGTGATGAGACTGCCATGGAGTCCCTTTCTCATGGGCTGTACCCCATTATCTTGCCTTACACACGCAGGGAGTCAAGGATGGGTCCACAACACACAGACTGGTAGTCTGTGCACAGGGCAGGAAGAGGCCATGGGGGGGGTCTTTCCCACTCGGGGATGATGCTTTAGCAGAAAGTCAGTGCAGCAAATGGTTTTGGAGGTGCTGGGCTGCCTGCCAGCAGGATGCCATTGACCCTGTCCCTTGCCAGGGAGGGAAGACCATCACTGGGGGTGGTTATGGCTGGGGGTGGTCATGGCCAGGGATGGTCATGGTGGAGATAGATCCGGAGGGCTCATGGAGCGGCCAAAGGGATGGGATGGAGGTGTGAAGGGAGGCGAGTGGGGAGCGAACAAAAGCCACATTGAGTGACATCGCTCGGCCCCGCCGCCAGCAGAGCAGGAGCCCAGCCAGGAAAAACAGGCCCTGGAGCGGGAGCACATCATGTCCCTGGCTGGGGCCGCCAGGCCCTCAGTACATTCTGTAGCAGAGGAAGCTGGCGTGGGGACGGGCTGGCTCAGTGGCTGCCGACACAGCTGACCCTGGGGGGAGTGGTGTGGGGGGAACCCCTCTAGGGCTGCACCCTTCGACCCCATTGCTGGCTGGGGGTAATTATCTGTGTAATGAACCCAGCTGGACCCCCCTCTTTCTCGCCTGCTTGCTCCTGGCGAGGTCGGATGCTCCTGGACTCTGGGTCAGAGCCGGTGGAGGAGGCGATGGTGTTGGGGCGGGGGGATGGCTGCAGACAGCGAGCGGGCGCCATGCCCAGGAATTCGAGGATGGTTTCGGGCTGCGCTGCCCAGGCAGCAGCGTCTAATTCGATTAAAGCTCTGTGTCACGAAGGCGGGAGGCTGGCGGTGTGGGGGAGCGGGGTGGGGGCCCCCAAGGGGAGGGCGGCTGGCTGAAGGGCTGCTGGTACCCCTGGGGAACCACTGGGATGTCAGTGGGTTGGGGGTGTCCTGCCACCCCCCAGAACATCAGCTGGGGGAGCTGGCACACCAGGCAGGGGGTCAGACCAAGGCTGGCACCAGCCTGGAGACTTCATGGAGGGTGATGGAGGTGTTCCCAACAGTTAGGTGCTGAGGCACAGCTCTGGGTGCTCAGAGCTCTCGAGATTGGCTTCCAGGTAGCAGGAGCTGGTAGCTGCTGCCTTCTCACAGTGATGTGTGTATGGCTTCCCACACCTCCTTCCTGTGCCTCCTCATCCTCTGTCCCACTCTCCCTCCAGCCCTGATGCTGTCCCCATCCCCTCACCCCCAGGAAAAACAAAACTAATGAGCAGGAGGGCTGTGAACCCCTTTATTTATCCCAGGACATTGTCTCCCTGCAGCCCAGCACTGCTTCATTCCTGTTGGTCTGGGCACCGCTTCCTCCTGCTCCATTTTGGACGCTTGGTGACCTCCCTTGGACAGCTTTTCTTAGCTTTGTTTGCAAATGTCTGATTCCTCCAACTGAAAGAAAAGCCCCTGCTAGCAGGGTGCACCAGAGGAGGATCCTGAGGGCATGAGTGACCATGGCACTGCTGCCATTGTGTGGGCAGGGCAGCTTTTTGGGGTCTTTTGCTCCAGAGAGATCCGTAAGTACTGAAAAAGAGCCCAGAGGATGCTGCACAGCCTGACTTGGAGCATCTCCACTCTGCTCCTGGTCCCACATCTCCTCTCAGCACCCACTGCTCAACATCACTGTGGCAGCACTGGGATGGATCCTGCTCCTCCCTCGAGCGGCTCTGCATCCAGCTGATGTAATTGTTGCCATTACAGGTAGAAGTGCTCAGTCTTGGGTGGTGAACTCCTCTGAGACGGGCAGGGGCAGGGTTGTTGTGTTCCCGTTGCTTTGCAGCATCCCACAGGGACCCCCTGTTCCTCTCCAGGCGTGGCTGCCTGCACTGCTGATTCATTCTCAGAGCTGTGCTGTGGTGGCAAAGGCAGCACCATTGAGGCATTCCCACCCCCTTGGAAACCCCTCTTGTGGTTCCACCGGCTTCTTCCCCCTGGTCCTGCTGGTTTTAGAGCTGGTCTGGAAGCATCTCTCAGCCCTACAGCTGGTGCACGTGTGAGCGCAGCGCTGAGACCACCGTGGTGGGCTGTGGCTCTTCTGCCACCCTGAGCCATCAAATAGAGCTTGGGGAGGGGGCCACACCATGCCCCAGCGTGCTGGTGCATCCCTTGGAGGCAAGCAGCTGAGACTTAGAGCTGTGAGAGTTTGGGGTATCAGGGGAAATCTTGGGGTGTCCCCAGTGCTTGTGAGCCTTTGGAGGGAAAAGCAGGAGACTGTAATTAACCCAAAGGCGACGTGGGAATGCTGTTGGGGAGCAAAGCTCCCCTGGGTGGGATCACTGCCAGCGCCCCTGCAGACCACTGCAGCATCCCAGCTGGGATCACTGAGCTGGTGCTGGGTTGCTATGGGCAGGGCACCGCATCCCTGGGCATCGACACAGTGAGTGGGCAGCTGTGGGGGGAAATGCAGCAAAGCACTGAGGTGGGGATGCAGCAGCCCTTCTCCCCCTGCTGCCCCAGCCCAGTGGAGCAGCCCAGTCAGGGTGACAACATTCCCAAGGCAAAACCCCCACAGGTTGGGGGTCCGATAGGGATATGCCAGGCCAGTGCAGGGCAGGGACCCCCTTGCAGGAGGAGAAGGTGAATGGAGCTGGGGTGCATGGCCAGGCCCTGCTTTACCACCCCCATTACCTGCGGGATGTCACCCGTGTTTCCTTGGCAACAGCGATGGCATCCCGCACACCTCGGGCAGAGTTTCCCTGCGATGTCATCGCTGTTTCCTGGGTAACCCAGCACCCAGGCAGGTAGAGGAAGACCCCAGCCCACCCACCCATCTCCTGCTGCACCCAGCTGCTCGCCACCCCAAAGCAGAGTACCCATGGATAGGCTGTGCCTGTATGATGGGCCAGTGGTGGGCCTTGGTGGCTGTGGAGTGATGGGACAGGCTGAGAGGTCCGAGGGTTGATCTTTCCACACCCAGGGACATGCATATCAAGCAAGTGGTCTGGCAGCTTTGTGGGAGAGCCAGCAGCTTTGCTGGTCCCACACAGTCCTGTCTGTGCTTTGACCCATGAAGGTGCCGTGTGTGTGTCTCTAGCAGTGGGGAGCCCAGTGAAAGGGCAGTTTGGGATGGGGGGGAGGAAGGGAGGAAGGGCATGGCTGGGAGATATGGGGGGCACCCTGTGTCCCACCCCATCCTTGCACAAAGGGCTGGGGGCTGTTGCTGGGTTTATCGGGAGTCAGTGTTAGTGAGGGGAGAAGAGCCAAGGGAGGCTAGAAAAGTGTCTGGGACAACTGCTAATTCCCTTGAGCATCTGGTCTTGTCAGGAGGACACTGCTGAGACGTGTTGGGTGTCCCACTCTGTGCTGATCCTGGCAGTGCCGTTGTCCCCCTCCCTCTATAAACAGCCCTGCTGTTCATGCCCAAAGCTTGCCCATCCCAAGCCCAAGTGGCAAATCCCCTGGCACCAAGCAAGCCTCCAAGAACCAGTTTGAATCACAGACACATTTAGGTTGGAAGGGACCTTGAGGATCATCTAATTCTAACCCCCTGCCAGACCCACTAGACGGGGTTGCTCCAAACTCCGTCCAACCTGGCTCCAAGAGACCAGCAGCCCGATATATCCCAGTGCTGTAGGGTTAAGTGCTGGGCCCTGGGGCAGGGACAGGATAATTGCATCTCTAAGGTCTTTGTCCACCAGTGGACTGGGAGATCCCTTGGTGATGCTGCTGTTCTTGGGGAGCCAGAGAGGTGCTGAAATGGGGAGGGGAACTGGATTTGAATGAAATTGAAGTCATCACCAGGATTTACTCGGGGATGTGGTGCTCTGCCCCATGCTCTGTGGCTGGGGATTTCTGTGGGGAGCCCAGCCCTGCTGGCTCGCAGCCCCTCTCCTGCATGGTCCCCTCTTGGGAGCATCACTGCAGAGTTGGCTGGCTTGCTGTAGGGATTTCAAAGCCCTGTCTTGCCGAGCTATCAAGGCAGGAGTGTCCTAGGGGGTCTCACTGGTGGCTTTCTTAGCCCCAGCCTCATGGGGTACAAGTGCCCAGCCCTGCATGTGCGAGCGAGCATGTCAGTGCGAGGTGATGCCAGGGATGTCTGGCACTCAAAATGGGCTTGGTGGGTGTCTGGGAGCTGCAGAGTGCTGCTAGTGCCTGTAGCCCCTTGGGTGAGGAGCATCAGTGTGCAACACTGGCTCGAGGAGCTGCAAGGGAGGGATGTGTAATTAGCAGGTGCAAAATGAGCAGCTGCCAGTCAGGTCAGCACAGCGGTGTGTGTGTGTGGGGGGGTACTGGGATGTGGGTGCTGGAATGTGAGTGATGTGGGGCATGGGGTTTGGTGTTGGGGAAGGGGTTGTCTGAGGGTACCCATGTTCAGGGTAGGGGTAGGTACATGCTGGACCCCGGCATGTGTGACCAGCAGAGATACGTGACAACCTGGTGCAGGCTGGGGACATCCCTGGTAGGGCTGAGAAGCTCAGACTCCTCCAGCCCTGAGCTGGGGGCTGCTTTTTCAACCCCCTAGAAAAAGTGAGCTTTTTCCATTTAATCTCTGAGATCTCATTTGCTTTTGGCTCCTGACCAGCATCAAGTCAGGACTGAGAGCCCCAGAGGAGATTACCAGTGAGAGTCCCCCAGCGAGGACCCCCATCCCTGATCCTCCCAGACCTTCTTCACCACCCCAGCCATGACGCCTTACCTCATGTGCCCAGTGACCCCCAAAGTGTCCCCCTCAGCAATAGCCACAAGGCACCTCAGGGTTTCATCACCCCTGTGACCATCTCCATGGCATCAGGGGAGGGCTGGGCTGGCCCTGGGGCTCAGGGACATGGTCGATGGTGGGTGGCCAGAGCAGAGCTGGCTCTTGGGGCAGCGGCTGTGGGGCAGCTCTGCCTCAGCCCTACCCCTGGTGACTCAGTTTCCCATTGACCCCCCACCATAGGGCTGGAGCCCTGTGGCGATCCAGCTCCTCTTCTGTGAATTTGCCTTGCTGGGTGCTGCAGGAGCTTCAGGACGGGCTGAGCATGTCACAGGGGATGCTCCACGTGACCCCTGGGGTCTCCCAGCAGGGTCTGTGTGTGGCTGGGACCCTGCGATGCAGCCCTGGGCACAGACTGATACTTACTGGCTGCATGAGGCACATTTGAGACTGGGTGGGCTCAGCCCTGGTCCAGTCCTGATGTGTCTCGCCTGGGGGTCTGCACATGAGCCAGGCAGGTGGCTGAACATTCTTTTGCTTGATTTTGAGCAGGTGGCAGTTTCACTGCAGCTGTCACCAGTGTGACCTGTGGGACCTGGCTGCAAACTCCAGGGGATGTTTGAGGGGTGCTGGATGTCCCTGGGGTCCCTGCAGCAAAGGGTCCCACGCTCAGAGGCATCTCGTCTGTGCCACCACCTGCTGTTTCAGCTGGGCTCTGCTGGTGGTATGAGGGGTTGTGCCCTCTGTCTCCCATCCACACACCCTGAAGAGGTTTGGAGTGGAAAAAGGAGTTGTGTAGATTTGGGGGGAGGGGGTTCTGTGCTGTGGGGTGCTCAGGCTCGAGGACTGGTGTGGGGCCAGCTGGCACTGGTAGGGGAGACAGGGCTGGACCAAACAACGTGAGCACAGCAACAGCAGTGTGGGGACAGCATGGGAGCTGGCCAGGGATGCCACAGGCTGGCCCAGAGCAGTGGACCTGATGCTGTTGCTGGCTGGAAACTGCTGGTTTTCACAGATGTTTGTTCCATGGTGCTGCTTGCGACACTGCTGTGCAGAACAGCGGGTCCCCATGACGAGTGTTTGCTCCACTCACCATTGCATCACCAAGCCCTCCCCTGCCCCACCTTTGGGGCCTAGAACCTGCAAACCAGGACATTTCTTTATTTTATCGAAAAACTGGGATTTTTTTAGTCAGAATAAACCTGTTCCTGCCAAGAGCATTTGGTGGCGGGGACATCCCCACTATCCTGGCACCCATGCAGTCCTCATCCACACTGGGGTACTCTCAAGTCTTTGCCATTGGAGCTTGTTGATGGCAGGATGAACCTCCTGCAGGTATTTGAGAAGCAAAAAGCAACTTTGCATACCAGGTCCTCATCTGCAAGGGCTGCCCTGAGAAGCCTCTCCTGGGGTTTGCTGCTTTTACAGGGCATGGGGAGCCCATTCCAGCATAAAACTGGTGGGCTCCTGGGTGGGACACAGGTTGTGAGGAAAGTTTTGGCTTTGCTCCATGGTTGAAGCTGGAGGAGACAGTGGAGATGGGCTCGCTGCTTCTCGGAGCATCTCCATGGGCTGGTGCACAAGGAGAGGGATACAAGTGTCCCAGTGTGTGGCTCTGTGGCTGGTGTTCTGTGTCGGTTTGGGCACAGTCCAGCTCTGATGTAGACTTCAGGCTGAGAGGCAACACAGTGACTGAACAGTTTTGGGGAGGGACAGGGCTGGACGTGGAACCCCCAGGGCTGGGGGTCTGAGTGCAGTCGATGCATTTGGACAGCACGGGAGCATGAGGGTCACAAATCACTGGTACCTTACTCTGTCCCGGGTTCAGAAATGACCCAGGGATGGCATTTCCTGACATCCCCTGAGAGGGGCATCTGTCACATGCTGAGCCCTGCTGCTCTCCTTATCTTCCTGCTGCAGGCAATGAAGAGGAGGTGGGTGGTAACAGCCAAATTCTCTGCCTGGTGGGGTTTGGATCACCCCATGGGGGCTCAGCATCCTGCTTGGGGTGCCTTGTGCATCCCCTGTGAGCACTGGGTCTCTCGGTGTTGGTGGATCTGCTGTTCCTTTGCCTGTGGAGTGGCTCTTTTTTTGCTCTGGGTGGTCCCAGTGTGGGGACAGGCAGGGCTGGCTGTGAGGTCCCTGTTGTCTCCCCAGCCCCAGCCCTGGTACCAGGCAGTTAAAGCAGCACCCGTGGAGAAGGGAGTGCAGCTGCTTTAATTATTTGGCTGCAGCGAGACTTGGTGTGGAGGAAATTGAACCCAAGGGGAAAAAAGACTGTAATTTCATGCAAAAAATTACATGGCAGCTCTGAGCGATTTACTGCAGCTATTTTGGTGGCCAACTCCGGGGTGTAATTGGAGTATTACCGGGTAAGTGTCTGATGGTGGAGAGGGTCTTTCTGAGACGTCTCACCTGGGCTGATGTGTTGGGGTAGGGTGGGTCCAGGCAGGCTGGGACCCTGGTGCTGGCACAGTGTGTGTTCTGCCCCCAGAGGCTGGGGGGATCAGTGTTGGCATCTTGCAGAGCATTCCCAGCTGTGCTGGCACCCTGTGGCTTGCCAGCCCCCATGGGACACTCACGGGGGCTATACAGTTTATCCTGCTCTGGGATGGCTTGGTGGGGGGGTTGGTGTGGCCATGGTGCTGAGTCTCTTGGAGAAGAGGATGCTTGGGCTCAGCCTCACTGGGGGGATTTCTCATCATGTGGCTTGGTGCCATGGGCTTTGCTGGGAAGCTGGGAGAGGTTTCCAGTGATGAAGTGGGATGCTAGGGCTGGCTGGGAGCTGTGGGTGCTGCTGAGGGAACAGAGTCATAACCACTGTCCTCCCTGTGCCACTGCCAGCCCCCAGCCCAGCATTGCTGGGGGCTGGGTATAAGCAGTACAAGCACTGGCACAGGTCCCTAGGCAGCATCATGCCTGACAGCACCCTGAGGTCCCCATGCCATCTGGCCAGGGCAGGTGGCCCAGCAGCCTCTGGCTGTGCTGCAGGCCAAAGGTGAGCGGGTGGCTGTGCCAGCCAACTCAGAGCTGCACAGTGCAGCCGCAGCCTGTCTGCTCTAGACTCCCTTCTTTGGGCATCTCAGGGATGGGAATCTGGGACATGTGTGAGGCAGCCTTTTTAGCAAGAGGGGACTGTGGGGACAGTGACATCATATTGGAACCAGGCCACTGCCCGCTCAGGGTCTCCAAACTCGGCCTTTCCTCTGCCTGCTCATTGTCTGCAACGCCCTGGTATGAGCTAATGAGTCCTTTGGGGAGCAGGTAGGGTGGGACAGGTGGTGCTAGGGGATTCTCAGAGGGATGCAGAGGGATTACTGCATTAACATCACCCCCCAGCTCCTCCTGCTGCCACATTCCCACTGGTTGTACCAAGAATGGATGGTCCTGGCATGGTCCCCTCTTGAGAGGGGATAGAGCTTGGGACATTGTAGAGTGTTGGTGCTGGTCTCTTCTCACAGGTAATTAGTGACAGAGCTAGAGGGAATGGTTTCGAGCTCCAAGAGGGTAGGGTTAGATTGGACATCAGGAAAAAATCCTTCATGGAAAGAGTGGTCAGGCACTGGGATGGGCTGCCCAGGGTGGTGGTTGAGTCGCCATCCCTGGATGAGTTTAAAGGATGCTTAGATGTGATGTTGAGGGATATGGTTTAGGGGTGAACTTGTAGAGTACTGTTGATGATTGGACTTGATGATCCCCAGGGTGTTTTCGAATGATTCTGTGATTCTATGATCATTGGGGAGACCTCTCCCCTTCCAGCTGGGCTGAGGACTGTTTCAGACTCTTCTGTTCCAGGTAGGAAGGGCCATGGTTGGAGAAGCAGGTGTCACGCAGAGCCCCAGCAATGTCATGATGGGTTGGGTCTACACTGGCCCCGGTAAGAGAAGCCCAGGCTTTGGCTGAGAGAGCAGCAGATGAGAGTGGGGAATGTCTGAGCAGGCTGTGGGTGCTGCACCTGGGTGTCCCTCCAGCACTGAAGTCACCCGTTGTCAGCCCTGACACTGTGCCCATGCAGCCATCCTCTTCCTGCTGGCCTGGAGGACTGGCCCCTGAGCTACTTTGTTGGGACTCAGTGGCTGAGCTGCTGTGAGCCCCACTGGCCATGTAGGGAAGATGCTGATGCTGTGTTTGTCTCTGTACAGCAGGGAAGGGCTGTCCCATAGCGAGTGCTGTGGGTGCCTCTGGACCTCTCAGCAAGGTACCTGGGACTGGGGACAAGGCAGGATCTGCCAGGTCAGGGATGATGCTGCTGGTTTTGAGGAGGCCACCGAGGGATGGCAGCTGGCTAAAAATCAACCAGCTGCCATGGCAACAGCAGCACTCCCATCGCAGAGCTGGGAGCAGCCAGCTGTTTGGCAGCAACGGTACCCAAGACCAGGGGAGGGATGCTGGGCCATGCCAGTGCTAGCATGGTACCAGTCTCTTAGTGTGACCAGTGTGTCCTCCACCATCTCCATCCTGGCCAGGAGGTCTCACCCCATGGTGCAGCCCCTGTGTGCAGAGGGTCGAGCCAAGCATGCACTCATGGCATCCACGTGGAGTTGAGCCCAGGAGTGTGGGGGCTGCAGAGCAGGGATGCCCCAGTGGCATGGGGGCGCTGCATGGTGGGCATGTGGCTTCATCTGCTTCTCATTTCTGTGTTGGGTTTGGGAATTGCTGGCGGCAGAGCTTGTGGTCAGGAGTAGGGGGAAGCTCCAATAACTGCAAAACACAAACTCAGCTGCTAAGTCCGCAGAGGCAATGCCAGGGTGTCCCAGGGCAGTGCTGGGGTCGGAACCTTTGTGAGCTGTGTTTTGTCAGGCAAAGGTGGGGGAGGACTGTCACAGGACAAGGCAAGGGATGGGCTTTGCCCTGGGGACCCATCCAGCTGCCACAGCACCCACAGGGGTCCTGAAACGTGACCTAAAGCCAAGCAGCCACAGCCAGACTCCTGGATCTGGGGGCTTGGCATGGTGCTGGTGAGTCCTGGCAGTGGGGTCAGGGTCATGGTCCACCTGGACCTTCTCTTACAGGAGAGGCTGATCTTGGGCACCATCACCCAGCCCCAGGAAATGTCAGAGGGACATGAGCTCTGGGTGGTACAGCCTGGCCCAACAGTGAGTTCTCAGCTCCATCCTCACATCCCAAAGTGAGGGGCTTCCCTGGAGACATTTGGGATCTGTGGGGCAGTGCAAGGTTGGACCCCTGTGCAGGGCTCTGCTCTAGTGGGTGGCATAGAGAAAGGTTTGAAGGGGGCTATGCAGGATAGGAGCTGCAGCATGGGGAGCCTGGTGAGATCCAGCCGCCTCTTTCCCTGTCCCAGCCCACTTCCAGGGGGTGATTAGCAGCTCCTAATGAGATCCTGGCTGGGCTCAGAGCGGTGTGTGAGGAGGCGGAGGATGCCCTGACCCCCTGCTCAGCAGCACTGGGGTCTCTCATGTGTGGCCAGCTGTGATGGAGTGCCTGGTGCAGGCATGGCCCGTCGCACCGCTAATGGGCACTCGGTTCAATTAGCAGCACGTCGGAGCTGCTCTGCTCAGGCGGGCGCTGACCCGAACACGCTCCCAGCCGCCAATGAGACCCCCGCGGTGGGGAGGTGGGGGCCCTTTTTCTGCCCCTCTCCAGGGCCACTGGGCAGCCCATGTGGTCGCTCCTGCCCAGCACCAGCAGTGATGCCCATGGCAGGGATGTGCTGGGGGGCATGGGATGCACAGCCCTGAAGCCCCAGGAAAGAGATGTCAGATAGGACTTGGGCACCAGCTGATGGGCATCAAGCTGGCTGTGGGGTGTCCGAGACATTGCGAGGTGGGGCCTTGTGGGACATTACAGGAGACCTGTCTGTTGGGTGCTATAGGGCATTGTGGTGGGGCTGTGGGACATGATGCTATGGGGGGATTGGTGGGGCTGGCTGTAGGGTGCTGTAGGACTTTGCAGAGTGCTGGCTATAGCGTCCCACAGGAAGCTGATGGAGCAGCCCTGTAGGCTTGCTGTAAGATGCTGCAGGGTGCTCCAGACACGTGGCTGTGGGGAGCACAGCCTGGGGTCTTGTGGGGTGTTGCAGGGAGCTGTTTTGGGGGTCTCATCCCACTCCCCACCTCAGCATGGGGCGTCATTCCTGGCCACAAGCATCTGACACCCCTCAGGCATGTGGGATGTGCCTGCTGCCATCTGCCTGTGTGGGCCCTGCTCATGATGGTGCTTCAGTGCCAGGACTGGTGGGCTGCACCCAGCCACCAGCACAGGCGGGATGGTGACACCAATGGCAGGGAGTAGGGTTGGCTGTACCCAGGGGATGGTAGCAGGAGGCCACAGTGATGGCCACCAAGCACTGAACTGATGGTGCCCCTAAGCAGTTCTGTTTCTTGGGTGAAGGAGACATCCTTGGGGGTGTCACCAGTGACTGTCCTGTGCCACTGTCAACCCCCACACAGCATCTCCTGGGATGAGGCACCATTGGGGCCATCAGCAGCCTTTGCCCCCTGGAATATTTCCTCCAACAGTGGCAGTTTGAATGTGAGAGAAGTAAGCAACAATTAACCCTGGAGCCATCCTGGTCTGCCTGAGCAGCTGGCACAGCTCGTTAGTGGCCCCATTGCTGCTTCCTCCTGTTAACCAGTGTGTGAACCTCTGCCAGGTAACAGGATCATTAGCTGGATGGACCCACAGCCCAAAAGGATGTACAGACCTCCAGCCGTGAGGCTGGGGCTTGCTGGTAGCACCAGGGGTCTCTCTGAGCACAACTGGGTTGTGCTAACATTGGGAGGGGTGGGATGAGGCTCGAGTTTAGGGCATGAAGTTTGGGTTGTGACATGGGAATAGCAGAGAGGAGTGGCAGTGGCTGGTGCAGTGATGTAGTAGGGCCAGGGGCAGCTCAGCAGAGCCCCGTCATTTGCTGTCCTCAACTCTGGCCAGGACCAGGGCTTGGGCAGTGCTGCTCCCACTTGAATTGCTCTTGTTCTTCCACCCTCTGCTCTCCTCGGGTCATGCAGGAGAATGTTCAGCTCCCCCCGCAACTCCAAGACACATGGACAGCCCAAGGCTGGGTGACAGACCCCCAGGACATGCTGGGGTGCTGCTGACAGTAGAGAGTGGCAACCCATTTTGGATCCTATAAAGGGCACTCTGGCTCCTGGCACTGATGGTCCAGCAGCACCTCGAGATGGGCACAGTCTCGGCAGACTTCTGTCCAGCAGGAAGGACACTGAGCGCTCCCACCAACAGCATCAACAGCATCATCTGCCAGATGCAAATTGATAGTCAAGTCACTCATCTCAACAATGGGTCTGGCTAATCCTTTTACAATGGGACTAATTGCTAATCAGACCGATTTCACACTGGCTGTTCCCCTGACAATGAGGCTTCCTGGAGACGAGCTCCTGGGGGGATGAGAAGGCTTTGTGGGTGCCCAGGGCTCCCACCAGCCCCTCTGCCCCCGTGCCAGGCCCTGCAGCAGTTGCCCTGCAGCAGATGGGCACCGGGATGGCACCAGGGGCTTCCAGACTGGCAGAGCCTCTATCAGCTGATGGGGCTAGCACAGGCTCCAGCCTCATCCTCCCTTGGTGTCAGCCTTCTTGCCTTGCGCTGTTTGGTGGCATTAGGTTGTGGTGTCAGGAAGGTTTCTATACACTGGTGAGGAGCCTGAGCCATTGGAGCAGGGTGGGTAAGGAGAGGGTGCCATGGGCACAGCTGGGCATGAGCAGGGAGATGCAGCAAGGGTGCAGGGCAGGGCCAGGCAGCAAAGGTGCAGGCTGCTGAGGAGTGCTGCAGAACTTTGGGTCACAGAGCAGAGAGGGGCAAAGCGATGTTGGAAGGGACCTTGTGACTGACACCAGCCTTTGTTCACTCCCCCCATCCCCTGCCCAAGACCAGTTGCCTTGGTGGACAGCCCTGCCAAGGCAGCTGCTGTTGAGGTGGTTTTGCTAGCAGGGATCCACTGCACATCATGGCACTGTGCTGGGGGCTGAGCCCCTATGTCTTGGGCCATGCAATTGTGCTCTGCTCACTGGTAACCTTATGGGGTGCTGAGGGATACTGGAGGCTGGGGTCTGCCAGAGTGGTGCTGGGTGAAGCAGGTCCCTGCCTGTGTGGTGTTAATAAGCTCCTGGTCTGCCCTGGTGCATCCCATCACCCTGCACTGGGCACTTGGAGCTGCAGCCATCCGAGCGCATCGGGTGCTAATGAGGAGAGAGCAGGGCTTGCGCCACCTTTCTCATAATTGTTGCTACCTTTTGGCTTAATGAAGCTCTGCAGCTGCAGAGGCAGCAGCATCAGCTCCATTCCCGTTCCTTGGGCAGCCTGACCCTGCCAGTCTCTCACCATGGATGCTGCTGGTTGCCTTTCTGCAGAGCTGTGAAGCAGGAGGGAGGCAGGAGCAGAGGATGAGGTTAGCACTGTGCTGAACATCACCTCTGTGCAGCCATGGTGGTCCCAAAGTCCCCAGACTCAGTCCCTCTCTCCATGTTCTGTGTGGTAGCTCCATCCTGACCATGGAGGCTGCAGCATCTCCCAGCTACAAGGCTCAGCAGACCTAGGGAATGAGGGAACAAGGCTGTATAGGGGTCCCCAGTCTTGCAATCCCCAGAAAACCCTACTTGGGCATCCCAGGTGATGTGTGTGTGTGTGCAAGGTGGCACCACAGGGCTGGGCTGGCCACTGACTCTGGCTCTGCCAATGTGGTGATGGCCACGTGCTCCATCTGCTGTGGCTAAGTTGTGCGGAGGCAAGCTTGGCTCATACTGGGGCTCAAGGGATTGGTGTTTGGGGGTTCAGGGAGAGCTCTCCCTGCCAGACAGGCTGGGTTGAGGCTTGGCTTCTCCAGCCAAAGGCTTGGGGCATCGGTGCAGGCAGTCACCACTGCGAAGGCAAATTCCCTGAGCTCTACCAGTCATGTCCTGCTGCCTCCCCAGCCCAGCACGGGGCCATGCAGGAAGGGGTTAACGGCTGGCCCATACCTGCAGTTGCATTTTAAAGATGTGAAATTAAAGCCCGTAATTTATTCTCCCCACACACGAAGGAGCAATTAGTTCTAAACACGGCTTAATCAGTCAGTGCGAGATTGATTTCTGTAGACTTGGATTTGGTGGCTGCTGGCGAGGAGCCAGCCTGGGAGCAATCTCCAAATAAATGAAGTGCGGAGAAGTAAGCCATTACATAATATGATAGATGAGGCTGGAGCTCACTCGCCTCTTCATTAGTATTCCACCGTACGCCAGCAACGGCACCAAACTTTCTCCCCAGCACCTTGGTTCCCTGTCTCTCTGCCCCTCCTGCAGCTTGGCACGGGCAGGAAGAGGTGCTTGTGCCCAGCCCCAGCCCACAGGAAGTGCTGGAATGAGGGTCTCTGCACCACAGGCTGATGCTCGTCCCTGGGCTCTGTGTCTCCCTCTGGACCACAAGCAGCTGGGTGGCACCCCAGGAGCTGCAGAAGATCAGCAGCTAAGAGGCTGGTAACCTCACCCACTCCTTGCCCTGGTCCAAGAGTTGAAGGCATCTGCCAAAGGTCACCCCAGCCTTTCACCCTGTGGGGCAGTGGCAGTTGGGGATGTTGGGTTGAGATGTTGCCCAGGGCACAGGCTGCTTGAGCTGTGGCAGCGGGCAACAGCAGGAGAAGCAAAGTGTGGCTCTGGCAAAGAAACTCCTTGAGGTGCTGGATGCAGGTGCAGAAGTGTCTGTGGAGGTGAAGGGCATTTTAGGGAGAATATCTCACTTTTCTGGTGCTGACAGAATGTTCTGGGCAGTAATGGTGCCAGTGGGCACTACGGGTGCTTCTACCTCCCCAAGGTGAGAGAGGACAGGAGGTCACTACAGAAGGGTGCTGGGCAAGGAGAATGGAGGCAGCTCTAGAAAGTTGATGCCCAGCAGTGTGTGGGCAAAGGGGATCTCTCTGCTCACGGAGCTGTGGGGGTCCTGGCACTGGGGAGGGTGTGTTGGGACCTCTGCAGAGGTATGTTGGCAAGGCTCTGCTGAGAGCATTCTGGTGGGCTCTGCTTGGAATGTGGCTGGCTGAGGCTAGGAGAGATGGAGAAGACCTGGACGTGTGCATGGAGATGGGGCAGGGCCTGACTCTGCTTTTGCTTTTGTGGCTTCCTCACCTCATGTCTCTCACTCTGCCCTGCCAGGGAAGAAGAGTCCCTTGAGACCTGGCCCTGCCTGGTGCAGGGCTGGTCCCCAGGGCACAGGCTGTTGTCCCTGCCTTGACAATAATTGTGCTGATAGTTAGAAAGAGGACATTGGGCTGCATTGAGGACATTGGGTCCAGAGAAGGGCAATGAGTTTGGGGAAGAGTCTGGAGAACAGTCCTTGTGAGGAGCAGCTGAGGGAGCTGGGGCTGATTAGCCTGGAGAAAAGGAGGCTGAGAGAGGGAGAGCTTCTTGCTATCTGCAACTACCTGAAAGGAGATTGTAGAAAGGTGGGGGTTGGTCTCTACTCCCAAGGAACAAGTGACAAGAGAAGAGGAAATGTCCTCAAGCTGCACCAGTGGAAGTTTAGGTTGGTCCTGAGGAAAATCTTTCTGGAAAGGGCCCTCAGCCCTTGGAACAGCTGCCTAGGGTTGAATCACCATCCCTGGCCATGTTTCACAGATGTGATCTCGAGCTCAGGGACAGGGGTTGGCTGTGTGTTGGGACAGCTGGGTTCGTGGTTGGACTTGATCTTGAAGCTCTTTTCCAACCTAATCGATTCTGTGACTTTGATTTCATGCTGCAGCAAAGAGCCATGACCCATAGGCTTCCAAGGTAAAATACCTAGCAGTGCTGTAGGAGAGACCCTCCAGCTGAGCTGTGGTGTGTTGGGGTATTCAGCCCAGGTCCCCAACAATGTCCCATGTACTCTCCCAGCCTCAGAGACATCCCCCTCCCTCCTGGGTTGTTGGGGCTGCTGCTGACCATCTCCTCCTCCTTGTTCTCCCTGCAGAACTCCATCAGGCACAACCTCTCCCTGCACACCCGCTTCATCCGTGTGCAGAACGAGGGCACTGGCAAGAGCTCCTGGTGGATGCTGAACCCCGAGGGTGGCAAGACGGGCAAGACGCCACGCCGGCGTGCAGTCTCGATGGACAACAACAGCAAGTTCCTACGGATCAAGGGCAAGGCTAGCAAGAAGAAGCAGCTGCAGGTGACACAGGAGCGCGGTGAAGACAGCCCTTCGTCCCAGCAAGCCAAGTGGTCGGAGAGCCCCGCATCCCACGCCAGTGATGAGTATGACGCCTGGGCGGACTTCAGGACACGGGCCAACTCCACGGCCAGCACGCTGAGTGGGCGCCTCTCGCCCATCATGTCCAACCACGAGCCAGACGAGCTGGAGGAGGATGATGGTACCCCCTCCTCTCCACTGATGTACCCCAGCCCCTCCAGCACCATGTCTCCTTCCCTCAACTCCCGCTGCTCCGTGGAGCTGCCCCGGCTGACCGACCTGACCGGCACCATCAGCCTGAACGAGAGCCTCGGTGAGAGCATGCTGGAGGACCTGCAGGATGGCTACGCCATGAGCCCTTCACAGCAGCTGCCCCCAGCTGCCCTGCGGCAGCGGAGCTCCAATTTCAACTACAACTCCAAGTGCTCCAGCATGGGGGCTGCCACCAACACCTACTGCGGGACTATCTACAGCCAGCCAGCCATGAGCCTCATGCGTCGCCTGCCCATGCAGACCATCCAGGAGAACAAGCAAGCCACCTTCTCTCCTGTCAGCTCCTACAGGAATGCCTCGCTGCAGGACCTGCTCTCCTCCATCTCCTACACGCACAAGGAGAGCATGGTCCCGGGGGACCTGCCCCTGCCGCAGGCTAGCCCCATGGTGCCGGCCCGTGGCCACAGACACAACCCGATGCTGTGCGGGAACGGGGACCAGGGTTTGTCCTCTTACCCGTCCCACTCGGGCTCTCTCATGAAGAGCAACGCTTTGTACCACCCGTCACCAGCCGGTCACCACCACCCTGCGGTCCACACCAGTGCCTTAGCTAATCCTGTCAGCCTTATGAGCCTGCCCAGTGACACGTGCAGCGTGGCAGCCATGCCGCACCACGGGCACCTGCATTCCTACGCTAATAACCAAGGGGCACACATGAGCTTGCTGGATTCGCTGCAGGGCCCCTACCCGGGGGCTGTCCACCCCCCTGTGTTGGGCCAAGACAGGTTCCCAGCAGACCTGGACCTGGACATGTTCAATGGGAGCCTGGAGTGCGACGTGGAGTCCATCATCCTGAATGACTTTATGGACAGTGATGAGATGGACTTCAACTTCGACTCGGCTCTCCCACCGCAGAACGGGCTCAACATGCCTGCACTGCCTGGGGGTCCACAGCCCACGAACCAGAGCTGGGTGCCCGGGTGACACTCACCCCAGGGTTGGGGGGGTCTCGTCACCGAGAAGCCACGAGGGGAACACTGAGACTAACTTTTTTTTTCCTTCCTTTCTCTTCTGCCTTTGTTTGTTAAGATGGGCTAGAGCCATCAGTCTGAGCTTGAGGTCAAACACACAACACAAACCGTAGGGTCACATGTTGACACAGGGTAGGACTCCCACCCCCATGTGTGCCCCATCAGCTAGGTCGTCCTGTGAGCATCCTCCGGAGGATGCAGGGCAGGTAGGCGGGAGAGGCAGCTGGAGCCAGGCAGATCTGGGGAGGGGGAGAAGGAAAGAAAAGCCTTTCCACATGGTCTCAGTGCCCTGCTGCGATGGTGCCAGTTTGATTTGTCCTTAGGTTGGGTGATGGCCGGTGATGTGGGAACCCCATGCGTGGGCATCCTTCTCTGGGAAGGGACTCTTCACTGAGCCGCCTCAGGAAATGAGTCCTCTGAGTAGCAGTGTCAGGAGTGGGGACACTGCCCCGGGGGAAGGAGGGACTCATCGCCCATGAACCCTGGTGGAGATGTGACAGCTGCCAAGGCCATGTGCCACAGCCACCTCCACTGTGGGTCTCCTTGCATGGCTCCAGGCAGATTTTCATACCAAGCAGTGAGATAGGGGGTTGTGATGGAGGGACGAGTGCTCTGAGAACAACATGGAAGTTGTGGCTGCCTGCCTGGCGCAGGCATAGGCACAGCCTGGTGTGTGGGGCATAGCCCAGTGTGTGGGGCACAGCCCTCGGAGGTGGTCCTGCTATCTGTGAGGTGCTGCTGGCCTGGTCCTCTATGCTGGAGCTCACTGGGTCAGGGAGAGGGGAGCATATTTATTCTATTTCATGCACTCTTTTGCCATTGAGTTTTTGTGTTGGAAAGAAGAAAGGGTTGAGCTTAGGGAGAGGAGGAGGAGAGAAGCCATGGGCAACATTGGTGGCTGCTCTCCGTTACACACTTTGGCTTGACCTTGGCTTTGGGTGTTGGACAATGAAGCTGGGGGCTGTGATATGGATGATCCCCGAGAAGGCAGTGTGTGTGTGAAGAGAGGAGGGATGCTGTGGCAGCAGTGGGGTTCACCCTGCCCCAAGCCCATGTGACCTGTGCTGCTTCCCCTGTGTGTAGAGCTCAGGGAGGTTGCCACAGGGCTCACAGTGGGGCTGTGGGGCTTCTGGGGGTTGTTGCTCCTTTCAGGAGTAACCCCATGGCTGTTCTGGAGGACTCACTGCCCATCCCCAGGATACCAGGAGAGTTGTCAGCAGGAAAGGTCAGCTCTGGTGCATCCATCTGCCACGGGCTGGTGCTTCATGGAGGTGGGGACCATGATTCCTACATGGCCCTGCTGTGTATTGGGACCCCAACATAGTCCTGCTGCTCTATGAGGCTCCCACTGCCATCCTGCCTGGCAGGGCTAGAGTCAGCCCAGCCCTTGGTAAAACAAGGATCAGCTGGGCAGGCTGATGAGCAGCTGGAGTAGCTGGTCCAGAGGAGGTGGAGGGGTTGGGTAAGAGGCTATGGGAGCTGCTGCTCTGTCCCACACAGCTCTACACAGGGCACCACATGCTCTCTCTAGACCCCCTACCCCTAGGGTATAGCAAGGGTCAGTCCTCTGAACCAGCCCAGCCCAGGTCTCCCAGCCCAGCTCTTCCCTTCTTGCTCCAGCACCAGCTCTTGCACCACGGGGCAGGTGCTGTGTCCCACTGGCTGCTTGGAGGCGGGGTAGGGTGGCATCGAGGGTGGGCACCTTCTGCTCCTCTCCTGACCCACGTGTTGGTGGTAAAGTGTGACGGAGGAGCCCCGTGTGCCACTGTTCACCTTCTCCCCGGGCATGCGGTGGGCACAGTCTCTAGAGACATGCTTACGAGTTAATTAATTATGTTTACATTATTTGATCATGTACAGAATTTAATATATTCTATTATATATAACCTTTCTTGAATGCTTTTTTTAAAGAAGGATTATTCTTTGGTCAGGATCATCACTGCATTGTTCCATACAGCACCTCTCGTTTCAGGCGTATTTGAAATCATTGGAAACGGACCGCAAATGGCTGTTCCATACCCGGCAGCCCAGCTCCGCTCTCAGGGCTGCCAAGGCAGAAAAGGGGGGCTCTGCCCCCCAAGCATAGGAGAAAGGGAAGGTCCTGGCTCTTCCAAGCACACCCAGCATCACACCAGCACGCCGGGCAGCATGGGCCAGCCACGCTACCCTTGGCAGTTGGGCACTGGCAGGTGGGATGTTCAGGTGCAGGGACCCCCCCAGACCCCCCTCTTTGGTGTCACAGACATGGGCTGACCACCGCTGCAGAGGGGAAGCTGCAACAGCAGTAGGAGACCCACCCACCCCACCCCAATCCTACACTGCCCCACTGCTGCCCTCTGCTCGCCTCCCCCTGCCCTGCTGCGTGGTGCCCCCAGGCATTCCCCCTTGGGCATCTCCCCCCAGGGCACGTCCCAGTGCGAAGCTGTCTTTGTGGTTCGTGACCGTGGGGTTGTCGTGTGTGCGGTGGATCGTGTTGGTAAGCGTCGTGTGTACAGTCGTCGTGCAGTGCGAGGGATGGCGGGCAGCGGGACGCAGGCACAGAGATCCCCCAAAGTGGCTGGGACCCCAGGGAAGGGGGGGGGCTGGAGGGGGGGGGGAGACGGGCTGGANGGGGAGATGCCAGGATTGGGGTGCCCACATGGGGTGGTGGAGATAGCACAGGGTGGAGGCGGGGATGTGTACGTGGGGCAGATCTGGAGGTGGCCAGCACACGATCCCACTCAAGAGTGGGGAATGGTGAGCCAGAGGAAATCAGGCCTTTATTTCACTGCTCAGGATCCCTCTAAGGGAAGAACCCCCCGAGCACAGGTCACCTCATGTCCCACCTCTCTTGGCTTCATCTCCATCACCCCCAATCCCTCCTATCCCCACCCTGCTCCATGGGACAGCCTTTGGGGACAAGCAGCATCCTCTGCTCCCACCCCAGCCCTGCGCAGAGCGAGGAGCCAGCAGCCAGGGGACACTGAAGGGGCCCCACAGGTTTGGTTCATGGGGTGATTTTGGGTCCATCCTTTCCCTCGTATTTATAACTGTACAGACTGGGGGGGAGGGTCTCTGCCAGGCGTCATCTCTCACCACGCATCTATCGTAGGCAATGGTAACTTTCTTGGTCGTGCTGTTAGAGTCTGTGTATGTGGCAATGTAAAGAACTGTGTATAGTGCATTGTACAGCATATTTTCATGAATAAAATTGTTTTAAATATGACAAGGCAGGGCTGATGCCTTCAGTGTTTGTGGGGGGTCTGGTCTGAGGCAGGGTCCAGACCAGTACAGGGACTGCTAGGCTGGACCAGAGAAGCTTGGGAGAGCCACCACGGAGAAGATGGGATGTTTGGTGGAACTGGGCTTGCAGCCAGCGTGGGGCTGTGGAAGGGTCTGTGCAGCCTGGGCACGAGCCTTGGGGCACTGTCCTGGGCAGTCTATAAATACTCATATTTACTGATTTTACCAGTATTTTCTGAGACTGACAACCTCAGTGGAGGGTGACAGTGTCCAGCTCATGCAGGTGCTTGTGTCCCATGCCCATTCCCCAGTGCAGGTCCCTGCGTGCTGCCCCTGGACTGGCCTGTAAATCCTCTTTTTGGGCAACTGAAACTTCCTCTTGTTGGTGAATTTATTTCCTGTTCTAGAAAGTATTACCAGAGAGACTGGAGGCTGCAGCTCTTATTTTAGGTGATGATTTAGGGTCTTGGGGATGGGAAAACACTTCTGTGGTTCCAAGCTTGGTTTCAGGAGTGGGTTTCTGTTGTAAGACCCCTCGGTCAGCTCTGAAAAGGGGACTTGCCGTGCCGGGGGCTTCCTGGGGCTGAACAGAGGGGGCTGGAGGTGAAACCCCTCTGAGGTGCTCTCAGGCACAGAAAGCCGAATAGTGCCCTGCTGCCAGGTACCTAATGGGCCAAGGGGATGGGTCCCCTTCGAAACCCCTGTGTCCACCCCAGTGCTGTGTCACAGAATCACAGAATGACTGAGGCTGGAGAAGCCCTCTGAGCTCAGCCACCCCAGCCCAGGACCTAACATCACCCCACTGGCCAGACCAGGGCTGTCCAACACCTCCAGAGGTGGGGACTCCACCATTGCTCTGGGACACTCCCTTCCAGCGTCTGATCAGCCTTTCCATGAGGCAGGGCTTTCTAACATCCAACCTAACCCTCTCCTGGCAGCTTCAGGCCCTGGTGCTGGTTTCCTGGGAGAAGAGCCCAACCCCCACCTGGCTACAACCTCCCTTCAGGGAGAGGAAGAAGGTTGCCCCTGAGTCTCCTCTTCTCTAGGCTGAACAAGCCCAGCTTCCTCAACCTCTCCCCATCAGCCTTTCCATCCAGTTTCTTCCCCAGCCTTGTTGCTCCTCTGGACCCGCTCCAGCCCCTCAATTTCTTTCTTGAAGTGAGTGGCCCAGAACTGCCCCCAGTACTCAAGGGGAGGCCCCACCACTGTCCAGTACAGGAGGTGAATTACATCCCTAGTCCTGCTAGCCACACTATTGCTGAGCCAAGCCAGGATGCCATTGGCCTTCCAGGCCACCTGGGCACCCTGCTGGCTTGTCCTCAACTGTCTGTCGACCAGTACTACCAGATCCATCTCTGCCAGGCTGTTCTCCAGCAACTCATCCCCCAGTCTGGAGCTGAAGGGAGTTACTGTGGCCAAAGTGTAGGACCCTGCCCTTGGCCCTGTTAAACCTCATCCCGTTGGCCTCTGCCCACTGACACAGCATTCCAGATCCTTCTGTAGCATCTTCCTAGAATCCCAGTGTCACCAGTTCAGCCATCTACATGTGTTGCAAGTGGAGCATCTTTCTGCTCTTTTGGATCCAGTGTTGTCCCCACGTCACTGCCATGTTGTGGATTGCAGGCATGGGAAAACCTGACAAGGAGGCTCAGACTGAATTGTGGTAGCTCTCACCAGAGACATAGAGCCAGGATGTGCTTTTACTGAGAGAAGGACCTTTGCTCTGTGCTGTGTCCTCCAGGATCCTGCCCAGATTTTACACTATCCAGCACAAGACATGGGCAGCTCCAGAGAATCATAGGATGACCCAGGCTGTAAGAGCCCTCCAAAGGCCATCTAGTCTGCACTGAGCAGGGACATCTTCAACTAGATGAGTTTGCCCAGAACTTTGTCCAGCCTCCTCTCCAATGTCTCCAGGGATGGGGCATCAACACCCTCCCTGGGCAATCTGTTTCAGTGTTCAACCCCTCTCCTGCTAAGAACTTCTTCCTAACAGCCCATTTCAATCTGCTCTTCTCTGATGTGAAACCCTTGCTGCTTGTCCTTTCACTTTGGGCCTTCGTGAACAGACCCTCTCCAGCCTTCTTGTAGCCCCTTCAGGTACTGGACAGTCTCTATAAAGTTTCTCTGGAGCCTTCTCTTCCCCAGGCTGAACAGCCCCAGCTCCCTCAGCCCAGGGATCAGGGACCTCCAGCCCCCTGATCATTTTTGTGGCTTCCTCTGGACCTGCTCTGTCAGCTTCATGTTCTTCCTGTGTAGGGGGTTCCAGAGTTGGACATAGGACTCCAGGTGAGGTCTCAGCTGGGCAGAGCAAAAGGACAGAATCCTCTCTTTCAATCTGCTGGCCACACTGGTTCTGATGCAGCCCAGGATGCGATTGGCCTTCTGGGCTGCAAGCACACACTGTCCAGCTTCTTGTCCACCAGCACCCCAACTCCTACTCTTCAGGGCTGCTTTCTGTCACCTCCTCCCCCAACCTGTGTTGATAGTGAGGATTGTCCTGGCCCAGGGGCAGGACCCTGCACTTGACCTCGTCGAACCTCACAAGGTTCCCCTGGGTATACCTTTCCAGTCTGTCCAGGTCCTTCTGGATGACATTCTGTTCCTCCAGCTTATTGACAGCACCACTCATCTCGGTGTCATCTGCAAACCTGCTGATGGTGCCCTTGATCCTGCTACCTGTACGATTGATAAAATATTAAGCACGACAGGTTCCAGCATAGACCCCTGAGGATCACCCCTCATCACTGCTCTTCATCTGGACTTTGACCCATAGACCCATAGACTACTACCCTCTGTATTCAACCATCCAACCAATTCCTTATCCACTGAACAGCCCACCCATCAAATCCATAACTCCCCAACTTGGCAAGTAGGATGTTGTGAGAAACCATGTCAAAGGTCTTGCAGGAGGCCTTTGTTCACATTATCCCTTTCCCCTGGCATGATGGGGCAGGACGCCCTCGTTCACAGTGAGTGCTGCTGGAACACAGACAGCCCTGCATGTCCTCCCTGGGGCAGCTGAGCCTGTGACCTCCTGAATTGCTCTTAAATCCACCCAGGTTTTCCCACTTTTGTAGCAGTGCCCAGGTGATCCATTGCTGCTCCGCACGTCCTCAGCAAACCCCACTTCCTCTCACCAGAGAAACTTGTAATCCTGCTTTTACAGAAAAAACGGAAACACCCAACCCCACAACAGGAAGAAAGATGTCAGGTTGGTTTGACAGGATCTATTTTCCATAAATCCCTGTTGATTGGCATTAATTATATCACCCTTTCTGATTCTTTATTCATTGCATCCCATATCAGCCGTTCCATTATTTTGCCTGGGATCAATGTCAGCCTGACAGACTGGTAATTACCCACGTCGTCCTGTTTCCCCTTTTAAAATATTAGGCCAACCTCCCCTTTTCTCCCAGGGCCCCTGAAATCCCCGAGTGCTCTGCACCACACCAGAACTGTTCCAGTCACATCTCCGGGCTGGTTTCCTCCCTGAAACTCTGCAACCCCCTGCAGTGCTGGGCATCTCCCATCAGCTCCTGAGCAGAGCTCCTCGTGGTTGTGCCCCTTCCAGAGGCCGAGCAGAGCCCTGTGTTGACAGCTTCTGCCTGCCCTGCATGCACTCATCTTCTCCCAACGGCATCTCCTAATGCCACCCCCATAACCAGGAGCCTGGCAGGCTCAGCCTTCACACAGCTCCTGGTGCACCAGCAGCCTTCATGGAAGCAGGACCCGCAGCCTGTTGTGAGGGTGGATTTTGGCTCTGTGCTGAGAGGTCAGGTAGGATGGGTCTGTGGCCTTTCTGGTCTGAAACTTGGTGAAAGCACAGCCTGGCTGGATTCCTATCCAGCCTTACTTCTACTCCTATTCCTCCTGCAGTAGACCCCTCCCAAGGAGTGGGCTGCTTTCCTGCAGTCACTTCAGTCCAGATGGCTAAGAAAGCCAGTGGCATCTTGGCCTGCATCAGCGCTAGTGTGGTCAGCAGGACCAAGGAGGTGATCCTGCCCCTATACTCAGCCCTGGTGAGGTCACACCTCTAGCATTGGGGGCAGTTTGGCCATCGCAGTACAGGTAGAACATGGAGGGGCTGGAGAGGAGACAGAGAAGGGCAAATAGGCTGGTTGGGGGTCTGCAGAATAGGGCTGATGGGGAGAGGCTGAGGGAACTGGGGCTGTTCAGTCTGGAGAAGAGAAGGCTGAGGGGAGACCTCACTGCTCTCTACAACTACCTGAAGGGATGTGGCAGTGAGGACGGGTGGCCTCTTCTCTCTAGGGACTAGCGATAGGATAATAGGAAATGGGGTCAAGTTGTGCCAGGGGAGGTTCAGACTGGATTTTAGGAAAAGCTTCTTCACATTCCCAGAACAGGCTGCCCAGGGAGGAGGGGGAGGCAGCATCCCTGGAGGGGTTCAACAAAGGGGCAGACAGCGTGTTTGAGGATCTGGGTTAGGCATTGGGGATTGTAGGGTGGACAGTTTGGCTTGGTGATCTTGAAGGTCTTTTCCAACCTTGATGCTTCTGTGTCTCTATGACTTCACCTCTCCCAGCTTCCCTTGACTCTGTGCTCAGCCCCACTCTTATCCTCAACATCATCTCCTCTCTGTGCTCTCATCTGCACCCTGGCTGCTCTCATGTCCTCCTGCATTTCCTTGCAGACTCTCCCTGTACCACTTTCTTAGCCTTACTGTGCTGGATGGGAAGGTGAGCATCACAACATCAGGCTAAAGAATTGGCTCCCACTCATTCTTCGATGTGATGAGCCCATCATGCAGATCAGAAATAGTGTGATGAGCAGGGGTAGAGAAGCGATCGCAGCCCTGTACTGGGCACTGGTGAGGCCACATCATGAGTACTGTTGTCATGGATTGACAAGTGGGGTTGGGCTCTTCTCCCAAGTAACAAATGATAGGATGAGAAGAAATGGCCTCAAGATGCGTCAGGGGAAGTTTAGGTAGGCCCTGAGGAAAAACTTCTTCCTGGAAAGGACCCTCAGCCCTTGGAACAGGCTGCCCAGATAGGGGGTTGAATCAACATCCCTGGATGTGTTTCAAAGTTATGGGTATCTGGAGCTCAGGGACAGGGTTTAGCAGTGGGTTGGTACAGTTGAGTTAATGGTTGGACTCAATGATCTTGAAGGTCTTTTCCAACATGATTTAGGAATCCAGGGTGTTGGTGATGCCTTCCCAGCCATGAGCTCAAAGTTGTCCTGCTATGGTCCATGTGAGTCTTTCCTTTCCATCTGACCCATCAAATGGGGCTGGATGAAGGCAGCAGGGCTGAGGGAGGTCTGTGCAGCCTGGAAGACATCGATTAGTACTATTGGGAGAGGATGCTCTGCGGACAGGACTGCCTAAGACTTGTCCTCCAAAGGATGCCCAAAAAATCCCAGCAAGGAGACCTTCCAAAACAGCTCAAGAGACATGTAGATCCTGAGCATCCATGCTGAGCTAAGAGGAGGAACACAGGAAGGTGTGTGATGCTGGAGGGCAGCAGGATAAGGAGTGGATTGGGAAGAGGGAGAAGAAATTGTTTGGGATGTAAGTGATCAGAAACACCATCCATGGGCAGAGAGAGACCAGGTTCCCAGAGCCTCATCTAACCTGGTCTTGAACACTTGCAAGGATGGAGCAGCTACAACCTCCCTGAGCAACCTGTCCCAGTGCCTCAGCACCTTCACAATGGTGAACATCTTCCTGATTTCTGACTTCAATCTTACATATTCCAGTTTGAAGACGTTATCCCTAAAATGTGGAAATCTGGGAAGTGAGGAGCCCCAAGGCCCTGGGCAGCCCAGACAAGGAGGTCCATAACAGCAAAGTCCTGATGCTGCCCACAAAAGAGCCTTCATTGGGACTATACTTGGTACTCTAGAATAATTTACCTACCATCTTCATGCCCAGTTGTAAACTGCTGTTGCTCTGTCTCATCCTAGTGGCACAAGGGAGAAAAGAGGATCCTGAGACCATTCCAGTAAAGTACCATTAGGGATCTACTCACTGGTAGGGGGGGTGGGGAAATCCCTTGGGAAGCAGTGCCTGGCTGAAAGGTGTTGCTGCAGAGTAGGATGAAGGATGGGCTCTTTCCTCTGGCCCTGCAGCAATGCTTAGCCACCCCAGGAACTGCCCATGTCCCTTGCCACCCCAAAGACCTTACAGGAAGAAGAAATCAGCATCCCCAGTGAGAACCAGGGAATGCAGAGAGGTGGAAATGCAGCCTCTATCCTGCTGTACCTCACCTCCTGCCCCACACCAGCTCTGCTCTGACCACTGGGCACTGCTGTGAGTGACATCCCTGCAGGGCGATGGAGTAGGTCTGGAGCTGCACAGGGATTTGTCTTCATTTACAGGCTGGCAAATAGAGAGGATGCCCAGCAGCTGAGGCTGCTTCTCTGACCCTTCCCACTCTGTCCCAGAGCTGGGAATAGTTTAATCTTGGTGGTGTTGGCTGCAGGCTTGTCCAGAGAGGATCCTTCAACATATTTTCCTACTATATAGCTGTTAAAACACATAACTATATTACACTATATAACTATTTACTCTATAGCAGCCACTTGGGAGGCTGAATTGGAGAGGTACAAGAGTGTGCTGTTCTCTGCTCCTTTGAAGACAGCGGTCCCTGCACAGCCAGTACTCTGCTGACCTCACATTTCATTAACATTTCCTTAACTCAGTTCCTCAAAACTCCTGGATGAGCCAGAGACATTCAACCTGCAGTCATGGAGCTACTTTTTTTATCCCTGGAGCTGAAGTTTGGGTCCTGGAGAGGAAACAGGGTGTCCTGCGGGTGCCAGTGGGAGCAGAGCCAAGCTGAGGCACAGTAGCCCCCCTCCCCACGATCCCACGGGCAGATGTATCCACAGACACCCTTGGAGCACGCGGAAAAGGATGAGGACAGAAGGCTACAGACAAACAAGGAGGAAAGCCTTCAGGAGCATGTGTCTGTCATAAGATATTCCCTTGCAGAAATCTTGGAAACCTTAGAAAGAGTTTTTGCTCAATGTTATTAATTAAGGCAAAAGAATCCCCATATGGAAAGAGAAACAGTCAAGTTATATTTTTGCTAAATACGCGGCACCATATGGTAACATACAGAGAATTGGCCACATAGGCAGCCCAGAATATATGTTACCATATGTTCCTATGTACTTTATAATTTCTTTGTTTTTGAAAGAGGGCATTGTCTTATGGGGCAAAAATGAGCAGCCCACCCCAGGGAGAAGGAGAAACATCACAAGCTGCTTCTGCTGAACGAAGCCCAAGGAAACAACTCAACCACCTGGCCCTGGGGCTGCCCGCACAGACAGGGACCATCAGGCATTGGGAGGGCAGCAGGAGCATCCTCCACCATTCCTCCTCCACCATTCCTCCTCCTCCTCTATACCTCCTCCTCCATCATTCTGCCACCTCCACCATTTCTCCTCTTCCACCATTTCTCCTCCTCCACCATTCTTCCTACTCCACCATTCTTCCTACTCCACCATTCTTCCTCCTTGCATGGGCTGCCCCACTCATAACCTGCATCTGCATGATGGAGAGACCTTGGAAGAGGAACAATGAAGAGCCTCTGTTTTGTGCTGTCCTCAGGAAACCTGCATTTCCCCACTGCAAAAGCAAGAGGAGACAGCGGGAAGAAGCTGCTGGAAAAGCAATGGAGATCTTGGGAAAATGCAGGGACCCTAATTCCAAGGCCCATGAGCACAGCCCTGGGCCCCAGGGTGCTGCTGTGGGGTGCAAGATGCATTTCAGAAGCAGGGTCTGTGCAGAGGTGTGTTTCCCTGGGAAGGTGGCTTTGGGAGGAGGGCTGCACAGGTGCACCCACATGTACACACCTCACATACATACTCCACATACATGCCCCCAACATTTCTGCATCAATTGTGGGTCATCTCTCAGCATCCTTGAGGGGCTTTTGCCGATCAGCCAGGTCAGGAGGCAGCTGAAAGGGAATCAAGCTCCAGCAGAGCACCAAGGTGCTGGTGACTGCATGTGCCAAGGTCACAGCAGTGGGTACAGAGTCACAGAACCTCTTTAATTGGAAGAGACTCAAGATTGCCAAGTCCAACCATTAACAGCAATGTTGACTTTGAGGCTGTGTCCGTATGTGCTTGAGCTCTCACTGAGCTTGTTCCCCAGGAGAATTGAGTGGAGGATCTCTGTATGTGCACAGAGGTGTGCAGGCACAGGGTGCTGCCACTTACCCCATGAGGAGGTGGCCACAGTTGCCCAGAACCCGATGGCATCATGTCCTCAGGGGTCAGAGCTCAGGTGTCCACAGGGGTGCAGTTGTGTCCCCATGCATACCCTGGGGGGGACAGCAGAACTCACTGTCCATTGGTGCCTCTGCATTTGTCCCTGATCACTACAGCACTGATCACTTGTGGTTTGGGTTTTTTTCTGTTTTCCCCTCCAACTGCCCTCAATCCTCCTCCAAGGACAGGAAGGAGTTTCTCTTCTCCAGGCTGCAGCAGCGGCATTGCGCAGCGCTGACCCCCGGGCACAGCTCTGGCCCTGGCAGCACCCACTCAGCTCCGGAGAGCCCATGCCCTGCAGCTCCTCATGGAGCCATAATTTAATCCGAGAGCAGTGTTTCAGGGCTTGTGGCCATCTGATTGATAGTCAGCGAGTCTGCGGGCTCCTGGTCTTCCTGGCTGCCCTACGTTGCTGCTGCAGCAGAGGTTTTAGTGCTGAGACTGCAGCGTCCAGATTCCCAAACCCATCAGCAGCTTAGGCTGAACCCTCAAAAATTATATGTGGGGTGGGGAAGGAACTGTGGGACCACAACCAGGTCTCTGCCAGCTGACACCTTCACTCTTGCCTCACTGGCTGTTTGGTCTCGGGTCTCATGGCTCAGCTGTCCACTGCAAAGACAGTGCTCAGCACTGCTGCAGCTACTCAGCACTGCTGCAAATACAAAACCCCTCTCCATATAGAGCACTGGCCCCTCTTGCTGGAGGTGCCACCTGCCCTGCCCTGTACACGCGCTCCACTGCAAACACGTCCCTTGGTCCCAAGGAAGTGAACTCTGCAGTGGAACTCTGTGTCCTGACTCAACAGGAACTGCTCCTGTCTGTGTGTGAGCTGAGGGGGTGACACCCACTGCCCCCATCCAGCATCCTGGGGGCTGAACACACTCCCTACTGTGTTGCTTTCCTGTGGCCATGAGTCAGGACCAGCGCTGGATGCTCCCCTGTTCAAGAGCATGTAATGAGCTCTACCTGGAGCTGCAGCTCGGGAGAGGATAAAGCGATCTGCGGGGCCTGGAGTCTGCCATCCTAAAATGGTTTATGTTGTGTTTGACTTGTGCTGGCTGTGGGCTGAGACCTGGGACCTCATCTGCAACCACCATCCTGCAGCAGAACCCCGAGGAGTCTGGGGTGGATGTGAACCCCCATCCTCCTTGTGTAATACAGGGTGAGAATGGGAAGAGGAAGAAGCACCCATGTAGCAAGTGTTTTAATGGGATGAGCTTTTCCTCACTGGATTCTTAGCATCAGGAGGGTGGGCTGTGCCTAGAGGAGGGGGGTTTCATCTGGCAGAGCCCAGCACCCAGGGCTAGGATGGGGTGCAGGGAGTTGTGCACAGGAAGTCTGACTCTGGGATGTTTGGACCAGTGTCCTGTGAAGCAGCCTCCAGCCTGCAGCCATGCCTGGATATGGCCCCTCTGACTGGCTGGAGTGGGACATCTCCAGTTGGACCAGAGCACTAGGAAGGACCCTTTTCAAAGGGTCCAGCTGACTGCCCTGGAGAAGAGAGGGCCATTGGGGTAAGGGGAAGAGTGGGATGCAGGAGAAGCTGGGGCTGAGCAGAGGCCCCATGCCCCCATTGAACCCCCATCTGAGATCACAGGCAAGAGCAGGCAGACCTCCCCCTGCCTTCACGCCTGCCTCGAAGGCCGGCAGGACCTCCCTCTCTGCTGGGGCCAGCACGCAGTGCAGCTGTGAGCCCTTTGTGCCGAGGTCTGGGTGGTTGTGGCCGCCCATCCAGCCCTCCCCACCGCCCGCGGCGAGCTGGACTCCACACACGCAAAGGCAGGGCTTGCTTCCAGCCCCACTTCTGAGCCCCCCCTCGGTTTCGGAGGAGCTTCATTAAAAGGAAACACAAACCAGAAGCAGAAGGAAGCACTTTTAAGTTGCTGGCAGCTTTGCCTGTCTATGAGTTATGAGGTCTTGCTTTATTCATGGGGCAGAAAAAAATGCTTATCTCCTCAGAGTCCATTATGTTTCATTTGGAGCCCGGGTGCAATCGGTGCTTTGGCAGAAATATCCCCCTGCCCCACTCACCCTCCTGAAACTTTATCTCCCTATTTCATTACTGGGAGTTGTGCTCACTCCGGTTTATCAGCGGTGATGGAGTGGATTGCTGACTTCTCTGCTGTCCTAGCAAAAATGAGGATGGAGACATTCTGCTCCAGGTTCTTGCTATTTTCAGAGACCTTGGTTGCATGATTTATTCATAAAAAAGCCATTATTTATGCCAAAGAAAGAAGACAGAATGGGTTAGCTTTTTAAGTGCTTATAATGCATTATATGGTACCTTAGCCTGCCAGACATCATTTATAATTGTAGAATCCCTTAACCTCCTTTTTCTCTTTTTCCTACCCTTCACATCAGTGCAGAGGGTGATAGCAAACTCGGTAATTAGCAGAAGTTGACAGATGTGGCAAGGAGAGGTAAGGTGAAATATCATCAAAGGAGATGTTTCTCCAGCACCTAAGTGAAGAAAGACCCTCCCTCCTCCCATCCTTGATCTCTCAGCGCAGCAGCACAGGGAATCGAGTGCCAACACTGAGGCATCAGCTCATGGGGACTGACACGGGTACCTGGCTGAGCCTCCGGCTCCCAACCTCTGTGTTTTCTGATGCTCTGCAGGAATCCCAGGGTTCCTGAGAAAGCCACCCCCAGCTTTCACTGTACTATTCCAGGTCCCCACTGCTACCACCTGGGCTCCTGGTGAAGGCTGGCCCAGCCTTTGTGCGCCCTGGGGACTTTGTGTGTCACAAATCTTGTGAGAACCCATCCACTACTTGACCCTCACAGCAATCCTGGTGAACATGTGGCCCCAGGATCCTCTTCCTTAGCTCTTTCACAATGAGAACAAGTTTCAGGAGAGCATCAGCCAAAGAACACCCAAAGCTCTATGATTCTATGATTCTAAAGCCTGTAAAATGTGACAGAGGTAGAGACCTAGAAGGCTGTAGGCTGAGGCTGGTGCAGCTCAGCCATCCTCTGCTAACACCATGGCAGCTGATAGGGCCACAATTTCTGATGAGCACAAGCTCTGAGAGTTTCACTCCTGCAGCTGGGAGCACACTGGACCCTATTGCCCAAGCTCAGTTGGACAGACACCTTCCAGCCACAGTGTCCTGTGGGCACTATTTCTACCACTGGTCCTGGACACGCAGTGAGAAGCACTGTCCCAGGCAGCACCAGCATGGAGGACTCTGAACGTCTCTGAGGTCTCATCAAGGCTGCAACAGCAGGAAAGGAGGTTATATCCTGGGTCTTGGAGGAGAGCACTGTGTTCCCAGTATAACCCATTCTGAGGTGGGCACAGAGGTGTTTTAAGAAGCAGAGTTAACTCACAGGTACCAAGGGTACTCTGTGTTTGGGACCAGTCAGAGCAGGTGCCTCATGCCTGGACCTAACCTTTGCAAGGATGGAAATGGGGATGGGGCTGTTTCCCCAGACTGGGGAGGAAGGGCTGCCTAGTACCTTCCCCATAGGGTACAGTTTGATGGCCATGGGACAGACACCCCCACAGATCACCCTGAACCAGGAGGGTGGTCACACTAGGCATGTTGCCACCCGGCACAATGTGTCCAGGCCCTGGACAGTGAGACAAAAGTAAAGAAAACCAAGTAGCTGCTCAGGGGTGAGAGGTTGCCTTCCCCTCCAGCTCCTAGTCTAAGCTGGTTTCAAGTAGGAGAAAATCCCCACTAAAAGGCAGTGCCATTTCCAAGATCCTCGAGTTCAAAAGCAGAGACAGAAATCTCAGCTCAGATTTTGCTTTTTAAGCCCAAGACAACTAAAAATGTAAGAGACGGGAAATAATGCCATGTAATCATGGAGGAGAAGAGGAACCAAAGGCTCTCTCTCGCACACACACACGCAAATACAAACACACACGCAGAACACATTTTAAAACCAATTAAAATCCCTTTGCAGAGAAAGCTCTTTCACCCACTCTCCGGGATACGGGCTATCTGCTTCCTTGGCGCGCTGTATATGAATAATTAAAAGCTAAACATATGTTAAAAAATGCAAACAGTACATGATCCTGGAAACTTCAGCTCCTTATTATTATTTCCACAAGAAAGCTGTTAAATGGTTATAAAAACTCCCCAAACCCACCAACCTTGGCGTCTCTCACGATTCTCTGCTTTGGCCGGGAAGGAGTTAAAACCATTTGGCAGAGACTAACCCATTAGGCCTAATAATTATGAAATTATAGAGGTACTCAGGTGACTGCTAATTTCACACATACTGTTCAGCTCTGTGGCTAATGAGAGCCTGAAGAACTCAAGTGCCTCATCTTTCTTGTTGAATGGTGACCTGCAATTAATGAGCTTCTGCAAGAAAAGGCAGCATTTTGCACTTGGGGCTAATAAGATGGCTTTTGTGCAGCAGCATTGTGATACCGGGAGCTTTCGAATGAAGATTAAGAACTTTTCCCCTTATTTATTTATGAGCGCTATGCAGTCCAAGAGACCACACATGCAGAGAGGCGGCCCTGGTGTGAGTCTTGGAAGAAACTTAAGAGCACAGTTGCTCCGAGGCGATGGCGGAAAATCCTCCATCTCCTGTGCTGGATAGTAATGAGACAGGGATAACTGGGAAACAATGGTAAAGCGATTGCCTGGGGTGGGGAGGAACAGGGCAAGTGAGGTTCCGGGAAAAGGAACTGCACCAATACCCCCGCTTTGCCCCATCAGTGCCCACACACACATGCACTCGCCCATCCCTGCAACAAAGACACCAAAATGAGCCCCTCACAGCCAGGAGGGACCAAGCACAACTCCTGCCTCTGCAGTGATCTCCAGTTCAGGACCTGTACTGGCACCCCTGCAATCAGTCCAGAGGTTTCCAAAGCTGCCAATAAAATTCTGCCTGTTCCCAGCCTCTCTTAAGTGCTGTGACAGTTGGACGGTTGTGATGTGTGGACAAGAGCCCCCAGGCTAGAGCTACCAGGCAGCCTCAGCCTGTTTCCAGACAGTCCCAGCGTGAACGCATCCCAGCTCTCCAGATGCACACAGTTGTTAGAACCCCATCTCTCCCTGCTCCCGCTCCGTCGCTGTTTGTATAGTTATTCTTGGTGGCAGCATTATCATAATCATTATTATTAACACCAATTTTATCTTTAAATGCCTGCTCGCAGTGACATTTGCTTTATACACACACATGTGAGGTAATAAACCCCAACCAGCCAAAGCCAACAAGCCTTCTTAGGGTGTTCATTCAGTCACCCCTATCTGGGCAGCTCAGAAATGCCTCCTCCAGCAATTCTGACCATTTCCACCTCCTTTGGTTGACTGCCCAAGTCACTCTGAGCTTAGGCACCAGCCAAAACAGGAGAAGCCAACCCAGGACACAGGTATGTGGAAGAGCAAGCTGTGATCCAGGAGTGTGGGGCTGCCTCCTTGGTCCCTGTTCACTGGCTTGGAGCCCATCCTGAGGACCTCCAGTGGTGCCTGGCTCTGGTTTGTGCTCCTGCAGTTCCCTGGCATTAAAGCCTGTGGCATCTCCAACCTTCTGAAGACTCCAGCTGATCTGCCAAAAAGATAAAGGCCTTATGGAGGAGATTCCACACCAGGGAGGTGGTTGAGTTGCCATCCTTGGATATGTTTAAAGATAGTTTAGATGAGGTGTTGAGGGATATGGTTTAGGGGTCAACTTGTAAGGTAGGGTAGATTCTTGGGCTTGATGATCTCAGAGGTCTTTTCCAACCAGAGTGATTCTGTGATTCCTGAAGACTTTCTTCTGCAAGGTCTGTCCTCTCTTTTTGGGCAGGTTCATGGCCACATTCTTCTGCTATTTTGCTATGATGAGGTGGTGGGTTCCAAAGGCTGTGAAAGCTCTTGGTCCTGGGCATAGTGTCCTTTGGGGTGAGGACTCCTTGCTCTGGCAGCTCGCTGAAGATGCTATTTTCTCTCTGCCTTCAAAGGGTGAGTAGTGCACCTTGGGGGGTACTCTTCAAGAGATTTACCCTTGTGACGTGGCTGATGTAGGAGAAGCTGCTGACTCTGCTCCAACACATCTGAACTTTTCTTTAAAGCCTTCGCTGGCCTCAGTTGCTCTGAGGCTGCAAACATGGCACACACGTCTTTGCCCAGCCGGTGTCTGGTAGATTTCTTGTCACATTTTCCTACAGTCTAACCTGCAAGTGCTTGAGACAAGAATGAACTTCTGCCCATGGTGCAGAAAACTCCATGGAACCTCATGCTGGCCAGACCTATGGGGTGGTCTGGACTGAGCATCCAGAAGAAACTCAACCAGAGCAAGACCTTGTCTCTGCAGACAGCAGGTGCAAGTTCATTCTCGCTGTTCCCACAGAACCTTCTCCTCACCTGTCAACATTGTCCATGTCCTAGTCTCACTGGCTACTGAACACACATTCTGGCCTGGGTGAGACACCAGGAACTCAGCTACTCTGAAGCCACCTCATAGCCCCCACTTGCTCCAGCCAATAGCAAGAAGAAGGGCTGTTTGGGGAGGTCAGGGACATCTCATGGCAAAACCCCCTGCTGCTGTGTCCAGCATGCCTGCCTGAGTCCTCTGAGTCCACCGGGTGAGATGACTGGCCAGTCCTCCCCAAGGGCCATTGGTGTCAGCAGATTTAAGTCCAGAGATGCCCATCAGCCTCTGTTGCCCTGTTCTCTGTGACAACTGCCGCAGCTGTGCCTGGTGAGGACACCCGTGTGGGCACCACAACACACAGAGACACTCATAAAGGTTGTCTGTCCTCCAGGCTCCCCTGTGGGTTTCTCCTGTCACTGAATGTGACCTTGGCCTTTTGGGCAACCAGCCACATAGCCATGGCTGTGACACTGCAGCCCAGAAACAGAGTTAAGGTCACTCCATGGGTCTGAGGGAAACAATCTTCCTTTCCAGGAGCAGTGGGTTTCAGTCACATCCTGACTTCCTACTGCTTTAGCCTCTAGCATCACCTAACTGAAAATGCCCACGAGACCCCTCCCAGTGCCTTGCCCTCATTGAGGTTTTTTGTGGCAGGCTGCAGTGCCTGTGATGCTCACACAGGAGATGCCCACACTCCCTCATTTGTAACCTGGTTCCCTTCCCCATCGGGGACCTCGTCAAGATGACTTGGGCCAGCTGACAGAGAAAGAGAAGTGTCATGTCAGGGCGAGCTGGGAGGAGGACGTGAGCGCTGTCAGGAGCTGGCATGCTGCGTTCCATGGGTGGCCTTCAGTTGTTTTGACTTTTTATATTTAAAGTCAATCATGCAGCTGCATGCAAGGCATCCTTCACCGAATCGGGGAGGAAGGGAGGCACTGAAATGTGTCTGACAAGGTGGGTGATGGCTGCGCTCCCACAGAGCCTTGGACAAGCTTCAGGAGGGGAGAAGCAGCTGTGGAGGTGGTCTGCTCCCTTAACCCTGTTGGGATGAGGAGGGCTGAGGGGAGGTTGTCTCCTCCCAGCCCTGTCCAGCATCTGCTGCTCTCCTCCCAGATCCAGTCAGCATCCCCTCCTCTGGCCAGACTCAGCTCCTGATGCAGGAGGCAGATGCTCCCTGGCTGATGGGTTTCTCCCTCCTCCAAGAAAACCATATTCAAACATTTTGCTCATCAGTGCAATGACAAATTAAGAACATGCATTTGAGTCTATCAAAAGGTCTGGAAACCCAGCACACGTAACACTATGATTGGGTAGGGACATGCTCCTTCCTGCCTCATGCACCTGCTGATTAAAAAAGAAGGTGCTCAGGAGGAGAAAAATGCTGTTTTAGGGGTCTGGAGGTCAGCACAGAAGCCTTGCTTTAGCCCAGAAGCTTCCATGTGAGTGCCTGATGTTCTGCTGTAGTCGTAGGTCTGGATAAAAAACAGCTGCCAGTGTCCACACTCAGGTATCCGGCAGACCTGGAGACAGGACTAGCGGTGATCCTGGTGCAGTGACCAGAGGTGGTCCCTAACATGGTGAGTGCTATGTCAGGAGGGACAATAAAGCTGGGATGATACCCCTCGTTCATCTGTTGCCCACAGCATCATCATCTTCCCCTTCTTCTTTGGGCTCAGCCCATTTAAGCCAACTGTTTTCTTGACACGAGGCAACCAAAGCCAATGGCTTCCCCAGCAGAGCTCAGGACTGCTGGTGCCTCTCGCAGACTGTGCTCCTATGTGAACATTGCAGGATTTACTTGGCCATGACGTCCTGTGGGTTTGCTTCAGCTCACTGTTGGGTTTGCCTCTTCCTAGTCACACTCCGTTGCTGCTAATGCCAAGGGAGTCGTACTGGAGCCAAGAGGAACCAACTCAGTCCCCCAGTCAGCCCAACTCTGCTGCCAGCTCCAGAGCCAATGCATCTCCTGCAGAGCTTCTCCAAAAACCTCATACTGCCTAAGCTTCTCTCCCATGCACAGTTCTGCATATCTGGAGTAACCTGTCAGAAGCTTCACGTGTATCTGGATACACAACACCCCCTGCCTCCCCTCCACCAGGCCTGCTGCTCCCTGCACGAGGAAATTAGATTGTGCAACACGCTTTGCTCCTGACAAACCCAGGCTGGTTGTTACTCATTTCCTTGTTATCTACTACAGGCCTGCAATAGCTTGTTTGATTAATTGTTTCAGTGCTTTTTGGGGAATTGGAGTTAAGCTGACTGATAGGGAAGTCCTGGCTCTCCTTTCCAGAGTTTGCCTTGTCGCAGATGGCTGCAGTCACAGGGTGACCCTATCCCAGCTTTGAGCCTCCTCCCCCAGCCCCACTAGGTTAGCTGCTGCTCCGGGGTTAGCCAGAGAACTTTCCCCTTGCCACCCAGCCTGTCTGGACAAGGAACCATGGAAAGGCTAGAAACATCTTCAGTCTCCTCCAGATACCCCTGCCCTGCCCCACGGAAGGACTCTGGTTTTGGGCACCTCAAGACAGCCTGTCAGAGCTGCAGAGAATTTTAGGGGGATACAAAAGGCCCCTGTCGTGCTGTGAAGATCCATCTTCTGGGACCTTGACATATCCTGGGAAGGGGAAGAGCAGATTTCTGCTGTGCCGCTACCCAGACAGTCCCACGTATTCCCCTTGGGAAGCCCAGGCCCCCTTGGTGAAATGTGTGGTGCCACTGGAATCACACTGTGGAGTACAGAGCATCTCTGTGGAGGTGGGTGTTTTCTGCAGTACAGAGAGACCTGGGCAGGAGAGATGAAGGGTGGACCTGTGCATCTCCTGTCAGTGACGATGACGATGCAGCCTGAGCAAAGAGCAAGATGGGATAATCTGGTGACATGTTGAACAATGAGCTGACAGGGTGGCGTCATGACCCTCAACATCCTCAGCTGGGGCAGGGAGCTTGGGATGGAGCACAGTTTGCAAGGAGGTGGGTGAGGTGGCTGCACTCAGCAGGGATGGAGAGGAGGCAGTGAGGCTGGACCCTGGCTGGGGCTTAGCATCTTGCACTTCTCTTCCTGTGGTGGGGAGGCAGGAGAGGAGATAGCATGGATGTGGCACTGCCCAGCCATACCTCTCCAGCAGTCCTGCACCAGATAAAACACAGGAGGATGAGTGGGGATGATTTCTGGGAGATCCTATCAGAGGGAAGCTGCACCTCATGATATGAACTGGGAGGACCCAGCCTGCATGTGACTGCTGCACTTCAGATGGGTCCTTGTTCTGTTTCCTTCTGTGCCCATGATGGATTGTTTTTTCCCATCTGGGCATTCAGCCTTAGCATCTGAACTTGCCATTTGCCCAGCTCTGGGTCATTCCCAGAAGGCAGCCCAGCCCTTCTGTGCTCTGAGCTGAGGAGATGCTTCCTGCCAGGATATCCTGGGAGCTCTGCCATAGGACCCCACTGGAGTGACCACACTCTTCCACCTCAGCAGTCTGAAAACTTCCTTGCATGATGTGTGCAAGGAACTGGCCTGAGGGAATCTCTTCATCTCTAATGTCTTTGTACCAGTCAGAGCTTAAATGTGACCAAGGAACCAAATGCTGCAGAGGCAGAGCTCAGACAGGGAGGTCCATTACCTGCACAGGAATCATCACTCCAGAGCATGGCAAACCCATCACCAGGGCTGGAGGAAGCCCTGAGCTGAGCACTACTGCAGTGGGAGGGCAGGACAAAGCGGTGCCCAGTCCACTCGGCTTATCAGAGGCACAAACAAGAAGTGTTTTGATTGCAAGCGTGTAAGTGCCTTCATGGGGATAAAACCCCAGGTACTAAAGGGCTCTTTAATCCGGCTGTGGCAGACAGACCAAGAATCAGCAGCTGGAAGCAGAAGGCACAGCAGTTATACTTAGATAGGAGGCACAGTGATAATGGAAGCAGAGAGAGGACTGAGTGCCCAGAGGGGATTCAGACCAAGGCTGGACACCAGCCAGAGGAGCTTCAGGGAGCCTTCAAGGATGGAGGGTCTAGAAAGCCAATGACACTCTGGTCTGGTGAGAGGTGTTGCTGCCCATGGGAGGGGGTTGGCATTGAATGAGCTCTGATGTCCCTTCCAACCTAAACCATTTTATCATCCTATAAATCTATGACTGGCTCTCCTTACAGCGAGATCAGTGGTGTCAGGGCATTGTGGCCCCATAACACTGGTGGGGAAACTGAGGCACAGAGGAGCAGATGCCTAAAACATGTGCATGGGGGTTCAGTAGGGCTGGGCATGTGCACATACATATCGTGTGTCTTTATTGAGGTGTGTCCCTTAGCACCACCCTGCTGACACCCACTGCCATCTGAGACACTCTGGAGTAGCCGACCTGGCCACCATCTGTCATGCCAGATGGGCACAGGTTTCCCATAGATCCTGTGTCACATCTGTCAACCCCATGGAGGTGTCTCCAGTCCCCCAGAGGTTCTTGAATTGCACCAGGTACCTCTGCTGAGCGTTGAAGTTGCCCCGTCTATTGAAACCCTTGCTGCTGGCAGCACAATTACTCTGCATCAACACTCCCCACACTGCCAGGGTGAGCTGCACCGTGTTCCTTGTACCTTTCCCCAGGCTCTTCATTACAACAGCCCGACAGGAGCATTGCTCTGATCCAACCCCCCTGCAGCAGGCTCCCTCCTGCCTCCAGAGAGCTGCTGTGATGCGGTGCTGTATCATGAGTGGCCACTCAGCGCTGAGGCACAGATGTTCGGATAGTGCATCTGATACCCAGAGATTAGGTCAAGCGTGCTTAACTACTCAGGTAGCCCTGGCCCCTGTCTGTCAGGCAACGGAGCCCTGCAGGGTCCCTGTGGGCCAGGCACTGCTGGGGCGATGGGGCTGGTGAGATGAAGGTCTTGATTCATCAGATCCATTAACACCTGAAGCACCTTTGCCTCAGAGCAGATCAGATGAAGATGCAGCCCCAGCGCTGTCAGATGTCCTGTCAGCATCCCGGGCAGCTGGGATGATCTTCCTGATGAGTGGGACCAAGCCTGGGAAGGTGTCTCAGAGCTATTGGTGTATGTGAGGTGCTAGACATCCCAAAACACCCCCTTGTGCTGTTGATCCAAGGACCATTTCCCTAAGGACCACAAGACCTGGCTTGTTCCTGTTCTCTCCAGTGATGAAGCAGTGCAGGAAGGTGAGGGCAGGGGTCACGTGTGCTGCCTGCCCTTACGGACATGGTGTTAAACCCCACTGCGTCTCCATTCCCTCTAAGGGCAGAAAGGTGCAGCTGAAGTGTGTTTCAGGGGATGTACCAGCCACACTTCAGTTCAAGCCCCCAGAGATCTGACTGATACAGAAGGGCTCATGCGAGCTGTGAGACTGTGCTTTGGGTCTGAGGAAGCCAAAAGCTAGGAAGACTTTAATGTTCTCTACTAAGGGAAGATTTGTGCGTTCAACAGCCTGAATGGAGCCAGGGCAGCAGCAGGAGCTGAACAAAGGGTTGTGCAGTGGAAAATGTGTGCTCATGAGTCCTAGTTCACACCTGTTAACCGCTGCGAGAGACTGCCAGCAGCACCGGGAGAGCCGTTTGAATGAACTCTGCACAAGCAGGTGTGTGGTTTATCCATTGTCTGGAGTCACCGGAATGTGCAGGCAGCCTCTCTGCTCTGGCAGCCTTCCCATGGAAGCAGCTGTGTTGAGACTCAGCTGGCAGCAAGAGAAGCCGAGAGATGCCCTGAGCCCTGGCACACCAGTCTGGGGAAGGGCTGCCATGCCTGGGAGCGGAAGCTGCTGAGTGGTCATGCCTGCCAGAGAAGTGACCTCTATGGCAAGCTCGGTGGAGGGAGAAGATCCTACTCCTGTGCTTTCTTGCAGCAAAATGCAGGGATGAAGCTGTAAAACCCCAGGCAATCCCTCAATTCACCCAGCTCACAGGGGGCTTGGGAGTAAAGGCAGGGTCATGAGCAGGAGGCTTTCCAAAGAGTGTCAGGGCTGTGTATGTCTCACCAGCCATGTCCTTGGCTGCTGAGCTGGGAAACCACCTGCCAGCCTGCCTGGGAGGTTTGGGGACGCTGTTTCCTGGCAGGTCTCCATCTGCACAACCTATGGTGTTGACAAGCCCCACTGAGCATTGGGAGGGAGCCAGCGTCTGGCTGCCGACCATCTCTCTCCATCTTGGCTCTGGCAACATAAAAGGCTGCAAATCGCCACTAAAAAAACCTTGGTGCATGTGCATGTGTCCTCTGGGGACACCCTGTCACCTCATCACTGGGGCATGGTCATAGGTTGCTGCTCTGTAGAGCATCTTGTGCCAAGCATGTGCCTGTCACACAGCAGTGCCAGAGAGATGCCTGGCTTTGGCTGCCATCCTCCTCTGGGAATCCTTGGCTCCCACCCCATGAAAAAGCCCCTGTGACCAAGCTGGAAGACAAAACAGTTCCAGGCGTAACTTCACAGCCCCACCAGAGACCTCTAAACCTGCAGACTTTGCACTGGGGGAAGGTCTGGCAACCAGCAGTGAGTTACAGCTGGGAAAGGAAAATTTTTCTTTAAAAACCTAGCATTTATCAGGGGAAAAGAGAGATGTCTGCAGTCAGAACAGTATCACAGAAAAACTCTGGTGTGATCCTGTGTGTCCAGCCTCCTGCAGGCAGGTCTGCCCCTGTCTTTGCCTCTCTGGGGTGGTTGCTCTGATCCCCTCACTGGGGAGTGGTGCCTGGGGCATCAACAATGGCTCCAGTCCAGTGCATGTTGCTGCCATCCCTTCCAAAAAGCCATTGGGTCTCTCCCACTGCAGCCATGCGCCCACTGGTACATCCCAAAGCTCAGCAGCCTGGTTGGGTGGTGTCTCCTGCAGCCATCCAGAGTCAACCCACTGGTGCTCTGAGACCTCTCAGCGTGGCAAAGAACAAGGGCTTGCTCTGCTCAGAGCTGGGGGTCCAGCACAGAGCCAGCGGAGGACCATCACAAAAGAGGGGGGTCATGGCAGAGCATCTTCTTTGGGATGGTGGGTGGGGGTGAGAAGTGGAATTGCAAGAGCAAAGGAGCCTGGGCTGGAGCGAGCTGGGTTTTGGGGAGGGTCTTCTTTCCAGTGCTCCCCTGAGGACGACTATCTCCTGTGGCTTTTCCCCAAGGGCTCTGCAGCTGCTCTGATGTTCTGGCTGGAGAAGGGCTCACGGGCTGCAGATGGCACCAGTTACGAATGCAGCTGGTCCTCAGCAGGGCTGGGGACATAGAGGGGATCACTGTCCCTCACTGTGGCAGCATCCCCCATCCCCATCCCAGGAAAACTTCACATAAAGCACTAGAAAGACTGGGATTCACAGGAAAGCTCCCTGGCCTTTCTCCAGCCTCATCAGCATGACAATTGCTCTGTTTTAGATCCTACCCTTAACATTTAACCACTCCCCATTAATTTCCCAAGTGCCACACACATCGCTGAGTCAATTCTTCTGCCCCACTCCCAGTCCCGCGGCCGGGCCATTCCCAAGGATGCCGGGGGCAGACCTGGCTGGGGACCCCCGGTCCGAGAGGGAGTCTGGGAACAGGAGGAGAGGGGATCTGGGGACCCCCACTTGGCTTTGTCCTGTGGCCACCACATGGAGCACATTAGCAGCCTTTCAGTGGAGGTTTGATCGATGGGGAAGGCTTTCGAACTGACTATCAAAGCACGCCTGGTATGTGAGAAGCAGACACCAATTAGTGATGTCTTTTTAAAGGCTGCCTTGTTAAGAGGGGAATAAGGGGAAAGAATGAAATTGGCCAGAAAACATGGAGCTATTTAACCTTAATTAGGAGAAAGGTGTGGGCTTTGTGAAAAGGCCATTTCTGAAAGGGGTTTTTCTCCCTGGCTATAAAGAGATCCTGCCTACTTGTTAGAGACTTGTTAGAGTTTATAAGACTGGGCAGGAGGCTAAACTTGTCGAAATGCCTTTTATGCCACTTGAATGTGTGGCTTGCTTATTATAGTCTGCCATCCTGCCAGGGTGGCTGGTGGAGAGGAGAGGAGAGAGCGGCACTGCCAACTGGCTATAAATTTCATGAACATCATAAATGTAAGTGCTTTCTGGAGAGCTGTACAGATTGCACATAAAAGTCCCCCTTCTGTCCCTGTAAACTAAAAAGAGGGCTTTTTTGGCAAATTAAAAATTGTAGAGTGTCTTCCATGCTGAGCCAGGCTACAAATCCGCTGCTACAAAGCCACAGCCGCACAGGGAGGTCTCCCACACACGCTGGCATCACCACTTCCCACCACCACCCTGACTCTAGGAGGATGGGAGTGAGAGCCAAGGGGCTGCAGGCAGCTCCTAGGACCCAGGAGAGGCTCTGTCTGTCCTCTGCTGCCAGGGCTCCCAGGCAGATGTGGTCTCTGCCACCTCGGTGCCAGCAGACAAGACACAGGGGACGGTGTTTGCTGGACTGTAGAGATAAGAGAGGGATTTTTTTGATGAGTTGTGGTGCTGACATTGCTCCTGGCCCTTCCCCAGTCCTTCCCATGCCCTTGGGGAGTCACAGCACCCTTAGGACTAGGCATCCCTGCTGTGGGTCTGTGTGGAGCAGGCGATGCCCAGACACGAGTCATGCTGCGGGCACCAGCCCCTCCAGCAGCTTAGGGGCCATGTGGCACCAGATCAAGGAGATCCCTTTGAGATGAGGACACATGCTCTTCCCCTGCTGAAGACCCTGACACCGGACGTGGTAAATAAGCACAGAAAGAGGCATTTTCTCCATCAGCTGAACAAGCCCATGCTTTATCCCTGCCACTGCGCACTGCTGGGCTGTGCAGCCCTGCCAGGAACATTCCCAGCCTGCTCCAGCACTGTCCTGCATGACCATGACAGACACGGGGCTTCTCTGTCACAAGGCTGATGTGGGTGCTGAGCATCTGAGTTGCAGCAGCTCTTGGTGTCTGCACAGACAAGCGAAACCAAGATCTCACTGCACGTATCAGAGTTTTTCCCCCTTACTGTTTAATAAGGGTCATAAATATCATCTGATGACTGTGCAGAGCAGGGATTTAAAGCGGTCAGGATGCTCATCAGTGCTCACCAGTCATTTGAGTCCTAGGGCAATGTGTTCTGCATAGAGAGCAAGAGGAAAAGCCCATCCAGGCTAGCAGCTTCCTACGCCAGGGAGAGCAGTTGGAGTGGGCACAGACCCCTTTGGTCTCATTCGTTGGTGTCAGCACTACTTTCTCAGGGTCAAAATTGCTTTTGTGGGGCATGGCCAGTTGTGCCCTGCGTGGGCACAGAGCAATGGAGAGCTGCCATTGAGCCCTGCCAGTGCCCACCTCCAGCCACAGAAGCTGCACTGGGCTGAGGTTCCTCTTTAGGCTGCTGCCTGTGCACCACCAGCACCTGCTAGGATGCCAGGCATCACCTCAGCTCAGGACCAGGAGCATATCCCTCATCCCATGCCAGCTCTATTGGCCGGGCTGCACCCTCATCTTGTGTGGAGGTGCCCCATGCTTGCCACCAGCAAGAGCACCAGCCTCACCACCTTCAAAAGGTCCCTGTAGGAGGTCTCCTGTTGCCTTTGAGCTCCCTATTCCCCAGGGGGCTGGTTAGTACTTGGATGTCACACCATGCCCATGGCCCTGCTGCTGGGACACAGGTACAGTGAACAATGCCCATCCTGCCTCTATGTGTGCGAGGGGCTGGCAGCATCCCAAGTGCCCTGGGCAATGGCAGAGTGTGACAGTCACCTCGAAGCCATTCTTGGGGCCATAGTGCAGCTCCAGGCAGGGCCACCGGCACATGGAAGTGAGGTGGGCAACTGAGATGTCTGACCTGGCATCTGGAAACAGAAAGGTCCTGATGCACCCGCCTCCCTACCTCCTGCCAGGGCACTCCACAGACTTTCTCAAACCATAGAACAAGCTGCTTTTCTCCCAAAACAGTTCTGTCAAGCCTGAAGGCTCTGGTTTGAAAATCTCATGTGAAGCTGAGCAGCTGCAAATGAGGGAGAGTGGGTGCCCCCTGCCCACAACATCCCCTCCCCACTGGGTGCTGAGCTTTGCCCCTCTGATCTGGGGTGTCCTCCCTTCTTGGCTTCAAATCCCACAGACTGTAGCACCGGGCAGCAGCTCCCCACTCCTGCAGACCATGTGAAAAGCTGTCCCCACATGCCCTTTGCCGGCTTAGAGCACCACTTGGAGACAGAGATTGTCTTCAGGCCAGACCCCCCCTTTTTGATGTCATACAGGGCAGTGCTGGGCTGGGAGCCTTTGCCGCCTGATTGAGCCACTGGTCTCAGCAGGAGGACCACCCCTCACAGAACCACAGAATGTCTTGGGTTGGGAGAGACCTTTAAGATCAAGTCCAGCTGTTAACCTAGAGCTGCCAGGTCACCACTAAATCATGCCACTTCACACTGCATCTACATGTCCTTTTTTAATACCTCCCCTGCACATGTGGGGGGCGGTGGGACATCCAGAGGAGGATCTCCTGCTCAGTGATACCTGCAGTACCTGGAGGCCTCAGTGCAGTCACTACTCCAAGTAGGAATGAAACGTAGAGACATCATCCTGCAGGAGAGCTGCTGCAGCTCTCCCAGTGAGAACCACTTTTGCCCCTCTCGTGCCCTCTCCTCCTGCGAGCTGGCAGCTGCATGTGGGCTGCACCCTTGGGAGAGGGGCTGGGTGATGCTGAGCCAGTGGGATGTCAGCCATGCCACAGCCCTGACCTCTGTCCCCTGTCTACAGAGACCCAGAGCCTCTTCACCCCAGAGAAAGCCTGACCCACTGCTGAGAAAGGGGCCTGGGAATTCGCTGCTGTCCTTTCTGACTCCTTCTCCGCGCCAGGCTTGACCCCCTGCCAGCTTCACTTCAGTATTATTCTAATTTGGGGAACTGATGCAAAAGGCTGTCCTGGCAGTCTGACTTGGCTTGGACTGGGGTTATTTTGGTTAAGCTCCAGTCATCTGAGGACAGGTCATGCTCTTTCCAAGCCTATATCCGCACAGCAAGGGTTTGCAGGGGGGTCACAGCAGATCACAACACAGTTAAAGCCAACCCAGCAGCTTTAGGGTGCACAAGGGTCCCAGAGTGCAGTCCAGGAAGATCACACAGGGCTTCAGCTGCAGTTCTGGAATATTCTCAGCCCTACACAAACACCCTGTGCTCCCTGGGGATGCTCTAGAGCTCGTTCCTGAGCTGGGAACAGCCCAGCTGGTGACAGCCTATCAGGAGCTGTGGGCACAGTCACTGCCCACTTGTGACACTGAGCCACTGCAGCACCCACCCCCTCGAATGCTGCTTTTATTCCCCAAACCTTGGCAGCCTCACTGGGGGAGGGTTTCCTTCTAGATGGGCTGAACAGCCCCAGGTTAAATGGGGAATACTGGAGTGGGATAAGGGCTGTGGCACCTGGGAGCAGCCACACAGAGGTGGTAGGTCCCCTTCTCGGTGCCCAAAAGTGAGTCTGGGGAGCAAGTGCCACTGAGTGGAGTGTGTGTGGTCCCATGCTGTGGTCTTTCTGCCTTCATCTCCAGCATATCCTGGAATAGCTCCAGTTTGACCAGCCTGGGGTCAGACATGGGGCTCAGCCTTTCAGCTGTGTCTACGTGGTAAATCAGACATGTGCAGGGCTGTTGCTTCATACTGAGACCATGGGAAAGCACAAAACAGGTCCCCAGGGAGTCTCTTCATCCTCCAGAGTGAGATGCTGAGTCCAACCTGCACCTGGGAATGATCCCCGGTGTGCTGTTTCCATGCCTCCATGTCCACGCTGTGGCTACGTGTGTCTCAGGACGAAGACATTTCTATCCCTGAGCGCCTGTGCATGGGATCATGCAGCACCATGGGTTGTTTTTGCCACAGAAACCACCTCTTCTATGCAGCTGGAACCACAGTACATGGTGGAAATGACAGTCCCATGCTGGGGAATCACCTGAGCCAAACTCAGCGCGAGGCTGCCCAAAGCCGCAGCACAGCGGCCACAGGATCCCCAGTGCGATGTGCTGCTACTGCGAAACCACGAGGCTGTGAGGGAGCCAGTGCTCGGGCCCAAGAAACGTGCTTTTCCCTTGGACTGGAGCACGAGGGTGCTTCCCTCACACGCTGTCATGCTGTCACGTTGGAGCAGGCAACCTCGCTGAGCCCTGGTTTTGATTTAGCTGGAGCCTCGTTCCCAGCCAATCCCAGCATCTCGGGCACATGCACTCTGCAGAGAGGGAAAGGAGCCACGACGGCTTGGCACCCGCAGCCTCCCCTTCAGTTCAGGAAGACCCCTGAGGAGGTTGCAAAGACAGGAGAAGACGCATGGCTGTGGGAAGGAGCAATAGCAATGCCATCACATCTGGGATGAGACTGCAAGATGTCCAAGAGCTGCACATCCTGTGGTCTCCTGCAAAGTTAAATTCCACCCATGTCCACAAGCCTCCAAGCAGGGGCTGGTGAAGTGTCTATAGGAAGGAATTAGAAGTTGAAGCTGCCTGAGGGGACAGAAATGCCCGGATAGAACCACAGAATCACAAACCAGTAGGGTTGGAAGGGACCTCTGAAGATCATAGAATCATCAGGGATTGGAAGGGACCTTGAAAGATCGTCTAGTCCGATCCCCCCTGACACAGCAGGATCACCTAGACCAAGTCACACAGGAACACATCCAGGCGGCTCTTAAACATCTCCAGTGAAAGAGACTGCACAACTCCCCTGGGCAGCCTGTTCCAGTGCTCTGTCACCCTCACTGTGAAGAAGTTCCTTCTGATATTTATGTGGAACCTCCTATGTTCCAGCTTATACTCATTACCCCTTGTCCTATCACTAGATGACACTGAGAAGAGCCTGGCCCCATCCTCCTGACACCCACCCCTCACATATTTATAGACATTAATGAGGTATCTCCTAAAGATCATCAAGTCCAACCTCCTGCCAGAGCAGGATCACCTAGAACAGATCCCACAGGAAGAGTACAGGTGGGTTTGGGATGCCTTCAGAGCAGGTGACCCCACACCTGTCTGGACGGCCTGGGCCAGGGCACTGGGATGCTCAGTATGAAAACATTTTTCATTGTGTTTAGGTGGAACCTCCTGTGTCCCAGTCTGTGCCCAGTGCCCCTTGTCCTATTGCTGGGCACTACTGAGAAGAGCTTGGTCCCAGCCTGCTGACACTGGCCCTTTAGATACAGATAAGCATCAATGAGATCCCCTCTTCCATCTCCTCCTCTCCAGGCTGAAGAGCCCCAGATCTCCCAGTCTCTTAGCAAAGACAGAAGCTCCAGCTCCTTGAGCATCTTGATGACTTTGCATTGGACTGTCTCGAGTAGTTCCTGGTCCCTCTTTAACCGCCACCATGCACGGCCAGGTAAGACATCTTGAAAGGCCTCACCTGGACACTGCCTGAGGGACTGTACAGGTCACGAACAACCAAGTCCTAGGTTTGGGCTCCAGAGCAGCAGCAGAGGGTTCACAGCTGGTACACCATGGACTCCTGCCTCCCTGGGGTGGCACCATAGGGAACCCCAGCTCTCACGGTGAGGACAGCCAGCTGCAGAGCTCTAGTCCCTTCCCTGGAAAAACACTCTGCTCTTGAGGCAGGGCTCCATCCCAGAGAGGATGAATGCAAAACGTGAGAGGTTTGGCAGGAGAAGATTTCTGGGCAAGTTCCAGCCTGGCAGAGCAGAGACCTCGGCAAACACAGGAAGGGGGCTGGTCTCTGGAGGCAGGACTGGGCAGCATCAACATGATCTTCCCCACTGGAGGCTAAAAGGCATCAGCAGGCAGTTTTCCCCTCTGAAATGTTCCAGGGTTTGAGGAGAAGCCAACGAGCCATCGTCACCCTCAGCAGCAGGCACTGCCGTGTGCAGGGCAGATGGAGGAGCTGGGGGGGAGCTGCCACTCAGCTAGCAGCGACACCAGCCCCTGTCAGCAGGGCAGTGCCAGCCGATGACAGGCAAAGTGCCACCTGTTTTAGGCACATGGTCCTTCTTGTGGAACCACATCAGTGAAACTGGGTGCCAGGTGTAACAAGATTTGCAGTGGGAGCTCTTCAGAAACCAATGGACATCCTTTGGAGAGGTTCAGCAGCGATGCAGAGCTGAAGTTGAAATCATGGGTCCTTCAAGGGTGATATTTAAAATTAATTTACTGCATCTGAGTGCCTTGAAAATAGCAGAAAAGCCCCTAAGGTCCTGATTACTGCCCCTTCTCCAGTGGCAAATGGAGTCACGTTGGGCTGCGCTGTACTTTGGAGCAGCTTCCCAGAGCTTTTCCTGCAGCATCAGGACCTGCAGAAATCCAGCCTTGCTTCAGCAAAACAATCTATGGATGGGACAGTTAACTGATGTCTCTGTACTCATCCGCCTGGGGCAAACCTGTTCTGCCCAGGGAAGGGTGGGTGATGGGCAGGTGGATGGGTGAGGAGTGTCAGACCAAGAGTTTGTGTGTCCAAGTTGGTGCTGATGGGTCAGACTCAAGTGAAGCTCCACCACAGTCCTACTGGGAGAGTGGGGAAGGAATAGAGGGGTCTACAGCCTCACCAATACCCATCCCTCCTTGTTCTCTGTTACTGAGTTATTAAAAACACTCATTTATTTTTGGTGATTCTCAAAATTCCCAGAGAAAAACCTGAAACAGTGGCAGAAAGGTCAGAAACCAGTGTGGTTTTGGAAGGAGATGTCCTCTAAAGGATGCACCCAGCTATGTGATCTCTGCTTTCCCATGGCCTTAGCACCTGCACTGGGAAGCAGTGATTCTGGTAGCTGCTGTCCCCAGACTCCAGTTTCTGTAATGTGAAGATGTTCCAGCAGCTGTGGTGGGGCAAATAAGTGGGCTACCAGAGCATCCAGGCCAAGGCAGTGGCTGAGTCGTTACAGAGGGGCTCAGCCCAGCATGTGCCCTGCCCAGCTGGAGGGTGCAATGGAGTGCACAAAGCTGAAAGCCAGGGGTTTGCAATGCTCTGGGTGCCATTAGCTTTGATGTGTAAAGTGACTGCATTGCCAAGATGAAGCCTGTGCTTCGAAAAGCAGGAGGGATTCATTCTCTCTCATTACAAGCACAATAGAAATGCAGGGTCCCAGCCATGGGTTTGTCAGACGCTGGCCCAGGCTTACAACCTGGCTGGGCACTGCCAGTCTGTTGCATCCTCTGCCTGCCCTTGGGGATGGGTAGGAAGGTGCGATCCATGCTGGCCATCGATTTCCCTCCTGGACCTGTGAGCTAAGAGATCAGACACTCTCTACAGGATCACAGAATCACTGAGGCTGGAAACGACCTCTAGGATCATCAAGTCCAGCCTAGGTACCTCTGAGTCCTCTCCAACTTGGCCATTTTGTTGTGCCTTAAACAACAATCAGGAATAAAAGTGGAGCTGCCTTTGCCTGCGAAAGGCTCTGCCTGACTCCTGTCTCCTTACTGCAGTGCTGCTCTGATTTCCATCTCATGCATATCTTATTTAACATTCTGGATACTGTTTTGAGTGCCCCAATATTTTAAAATAAATTGCTGCATGTAAAAGACTTAATGTCACATTCTGTTATTCTGACTGTTAAAAGAAAAGTGAAATCTTCAATGGGGCTAGCGGAGCAGAAGCAATCACACAGAGGGAGGTCCTATTAATGTGTATTACGTTTCATTATTCCAGCACTGCATGTCAACCAGCTTCTCATCAGAACTCACGCAACAGATCACAGAATTAACTCCTTGCAGCCAAATAGGGGGGCTGGCGTTTTAAACTCCCTCTCTGTTACTTGTTCCCCCGGCGGCAGCAGCTCTGCAATGCTGTTCCCCTGTCCCCAGCACAGGTTTGACTCCTCGGAGCTGCAGCCCTCATGCAGTCTTCCTCCCCACTGAGGAGGAGCGTGGGTGGCAGTGGGCTGCGTGCACCAGCAGGGATGAGCATGGAGCTGGGAGAGGGAAGACGATGATGGAGATGGATGCATATGGGAAAAACAACAGGGAGAGGGGATGGGAGATAATGAGGACTGAGACACAAGAGGGTTCTCCATGCCAACAGGTCATGTTGCCTTCTCCCAGCTCCTCAGCACCATGAGATATCCCCCCATCAGGGAAGTCCCCCCAGTGGCTTCATATCCCCTAAGTCTCTCCAAGCCTCAGGGAGCCTGGAATATCTTGGTGGGGAAGGGCATGTGAAGAAGAGGAGGGAGACTTGGGGTGAGACACACAGACCATGGGTGAAGGAGAGCTGGAGGCACCCAGTGGAGGGGTTGAAAGAAGGCTACAAGGAAGAAGAAAATGCCTGCCTTAAATTGCTGGTTGTCCCAGCAGGCTTTTAAGCTTTATCTTTCTCCATTCCCTGTGGTGTAGATGCTCCAGCTCCATCATGGCCCACAAGGAAATGGGCAGCTCCATACTGCCATGACCTGCATGTGCTGGGGCTGACCCAGCCTTGCTGCCAGCTTGGTCCCAAGGTGTGAGGGGCTGTGTGAGCCATGCTGCAGGAGGGCAACTCTGGCAGAGAGGCAGGGGCTCTCTGGAGAGGATGGGATGACAAATGCAGCATCCGAAATCCCTGCCACATCCCACAGGAGAAGGAGCAGGACCAGAGCAGGCAGCAGGCTGGGCTGGCATTGGTAAATGCCAGTTTGCTGAACACAAAGCCCAAGGAGAAAGACCAGAGGGACATTTCCCTGCTCCCATTGTGGAACCTGGCCAGGTCCAGTATGAGAGTGGGGAGCACTGAGATCCTGGCAGAGCCTCTGGGCACCAGCCTGCTGCAATTTCTCCCCTTCCCTCCTGCCCATGCAAGGAATAAATGTGAAAGGTTTGTCTCTAACCCTCCTTTTCCTGGGACATCACTCCTTTGCCTTTCACATCCCACTGTTGGGGGATGTGGGGTTTAGGCTGAGCACCTGGGAGCTGGGAAGAGGGGGCAGATTTGTGGAAATGATGCTGGGCAGAACTTCTCCCAGCTGAGTGTGCAGAGGACATGGGTGGATATGGGGTCTCCTCTGTTCCTACTTGTGTTAAGCCTGGTCTATGCTGGGAAACCCCAGATGTGTCTGAGCCCAAGAGGGCAGGGGACCTGTGCCAAGTATCCCTACTCTGCAACAGACTGCAAATCACACTGTGCAGAACCATCCTTTCAACCCGTTTGAGGAGCCCTGACATGGAAAACACCTCAGGATGCTGAGGCTGCTCATGGAGAGGCAGAGGATTTCTGGGGAAAATGAAAATCCTGAAAAAATAATGTGCTTGCCTCAATCCAAGCTGGATGGGTTTTATTTCCATTTTCTGTAGGTTTGTTCTGGTTTTTGGACCAGCTTTTCACAGCCTCTCTTCCTGTATTTGCTTCTTTTTATTTTTCCCTTCTTGTGGTTTTGAGGGATTGAGGCTTTTCTACACCAGCGATTGAAGTTTGGGTTGGGAATTTCATGGGCGGTGGGAACAAAAGCCTGTTTGTCAGTTCAATCCACTTCAAGTTAAATACTTAGTGCTCCCAAACCCCCACCCCAGCTCAGACCAGGGACTTCAATGGTGCAGCAGGAGGGCGATGCACATCTGCTTGGTGTTGAGAGGTGCTGCTGTCATTGAGAACCGTGGGTACAGGAACTTGCTGGGGTGGCACCCCAGCACCCTAGATTGCCTGACGTCTCCTGAGCTGCTCCCATGCCAGCATGGGTACCCCTGCACTCAGGTCTGTGGAGGAAGGGGAATAGCAGGCATCACATGTGCTATGTCTCCCCACACCCACCTCCCCTTACTGTTCACCTTTCCCTCCTCCTGACTTTCTAGACCCAGGAACGTGCAGCAGTCCAGACCTGCCCAAGGCCAGTCTGAGGTCTGTAGCCCAAGAGGGCGAAGGCCACATCCCGTAACGCCAGGAGAGTCTCAAAGCTCCCGTTATCCGGATTATTGTGCACTGAGTTGTAATGGAATCATAGAATGGTTTAGGTTGGAAGAGACCTTGAAGATCATAGAATCATGGAATCATTCAGGTTGGAAGAGACCTTCAAGATAATCAAGTCCAACCACCAACTCAGCATCACCCTGCCCACGAAACTGTGTTTTCAAGCCTGTTCCAACCCCTGACCACTCTGTCAAGGAAGAGATTTTTCCTAATGTCCAAACTAAACCTCCCCTGGCAAAACTTGAGGCTGTTTCTTCTTGTCCTATTGGTGGCGACTTGGGAGAAGAGACCGTGTAGTCACCTAGACCTCACCCAGTGCCCACCCCCTGCCATGGGCTGCAACACCTCTCACCAGACCAGGTTGTCCAGAGTCCCGTTCAACCTGGCCTTCAACACTTCCAGGGATGATGGAGCAGCCACAGCCTCCCTGCACAACCTCCCTGCCTCAGCACCCTCACAGGGAGGAATCTCTTCCTAAGATCTAACCTAAATCTCTCCTCTTTCAGATCTAATAGTGGCAGCACTTTCTGTCCTTGGTCAAGTACATCACGAGGACAACCTCCTCTAGAGACAGACAGGTCAAGAGCTAGCTGGAGCAAGATGCCTAGCAGATGCAAGAACTGGCCTGGATACTCTGTGTGTCTGCTCACACCAAAGCTAAGCAAGACTCATCATTCCACATCTCCTAGGCCAGGTTGTCTCCTTCAAGCCATTCCTGAGATGTGTATGACCAAGAACACCCCTTACCTCTGCGTCCATCTCCATTCCAGGTCTCAGAGCCTCTTGGTCCTGCTTTTGTTCCTCGAGGTTGCGGGTGCCTCCTGTTGCTTGGTGGTGCAGGAGGCTGTGTGGTGACCCCTGACATTAACCTAATTGTTCCCTCTCTTTGATTAGATGCACCACAAAGCTGGTAAATGGATCAAATTAAATTTGAGTGGCGGCGGCACAGCTTTGGAACGCTGATTAGATTTGAAAATACCACATTTAAATATCTTAGCATTTGTGGGGATTAGGAGAGAGAGGGGGAGCCCATGCAGTGGGGGAAGTGGAGGAGGGGGTGGTGGGGAAGAGGCTGTGTCAGCCCCCTCTTCTCTCTGCACCCAGCTCTGTGCTGGGATGCCCAGCTTGGACCACCCACCTGCCCTGGGCATCAGCTCTCAGATTTGGCATGTAGAGGGTCATCTCTGACCTCCTGGATGGGGCACAGTGCTCCAGTTTCTTCGGTGGTTTAGAATCACTGGAGGCCACAGGTTTGCTCCCCCAGCTCCCGTCACACCGCTGTTCCTCCTCGTTCCCACCTGCCTGCTCTTAAATGTCACCAGAGTCGCTGGGGTTTGTGCTGCTCAGTCAACTGCAAATGGCAACAGGCAAGGGAACTGGAGCCCGGACAAGGAGATTGGTGCTGAGACTGGATGCTGGCCATGGCAAGGCTGGCTCGGAGCACTGAGCCCTCCCTCCTGTGATACCATGAGACCATCCTGGAAGCAGCCCCCACCCTCCGTCACTTATGGACCCTGATGAGCTGGGACCACAAAACTCCCCTGCAACCAGCTCGACCCTATAGCTCTGTGGGAGGAGACTAGGGCTGGATGGCTCTTCCCAGTGAGTGCTGGAAATACTGGGCCTGGGCAGGGGGACCCTCTCTGAAGGCACATGAGAGAAATATTTGGATGATTCAGCTCTTGTGTGCACATGTGCATCTGGAGGGAGGCAGGGGAGGAGGGAGGGCGAGATGCTGCTTAGAGGTGAGTGATGGAGGAAAGTGCCCGTGGGCAACTGCTCCATGGAAGATGCCAGGCATTGCAGAAGCTGTCACTGGCCCCCTCTAGCTCTGAGGGATTCTGCTGATGATGGAGGAAGGAGACACAGCAATCTCACATGGGTGATGTTAGGAGAAGTGCTCTGACAGAAGGTGGCAGTGCCCAGTGCCCTGCCTGCTCATGCTGCTTCTGCACAGTGATGGATTGGAGGAGGGCAAAGCTCCATCCAAGAAGCTCTGCTTGGAGTGGCAGCTGCTGAGCACCTGTGTAGGATTGGCCCATGTCCAAAATGTGGCCTGCAGCAACCCAGAGAGGGTGTCTGGAGGTGCAAACTTAGGTTTGTGGGCATGAACACGCGTGCACTAAAGGTTTCCTATGCCACGTATGTGTGAGACTAGGTGCAGCAATGTGCACAGGTCAAGAGATCTGATCCTGCAGCTCTACTCTGCTCTGGTGAAACCCCCCTGCAGGGCTGGGTCCAGATCTGAACTCCTCAGCCCAGCAGAAAACTGGAGTTGGTGAAGCAGGGCCAGAGGTGGAATGTGCTGCCCTGAGGTGGAACCTGGTGGAAGCTGGTGAGAGCTGGAGAAGACAGAGAAGACAAGCTCTGGGGAGAACTTGGTGCATCCATTAAGGGCTTAAAGGGGCAGCTGATCCGAGAGATGGGGAGGGAACTTTACCAGGGAGTACGATGATAGGATAAGGGGTGATGGTTTGAAACTGGATGAAGGAGCTTTGGATGTGGATCTAAGGAAGAAGTTGTTGATGCTGACGGTGCTGAGACCCTGGACCAGGTTGCCCACAGAGGTGGGAGAAGCCCCATCCCTGGCACCATCCCAAGTCTGGTTGGACCTTGGGGCTCTAAGCAACCTGTTCTAGTTGGGGATGGCCCTGCTCCCTGCAGGGGGTTGGGCTGGATGAGTTAGAAGGTTCCTTCCAGACCAAAGCACTCCCTAGTTCTATGAGAGCCAGAGTGCCTGTGTGTCCCTGTGCCACTGCGGGTCGCAGCAGCCTCCAGTGGCTCTGTGCGTTGGAGGTGTGCGTGGGAGCTCTGTGGCTGTGCCAGCGGCACCAGAACACACGCACATCCTTCAAGAGCGCGCGGGAGGCAGGCCAGCACTCTGCTAAGCAGAAACATCTGGGGCACATCTGGCTCCCATCAGAGGGACTCCAAAATTTCTTTAGGAGAGCCAGAGAAAGAGAAGAGAGTAAAACTCCTGCTGGAGCATTCCTGTGCATCTTGTGCTGACCCCAGCCACTCCCCGGGGCCAAGTCCTCGCTTGCCTCCTTCCAGCCATTCTCCAGCCAGAGGAGTTCCAGGAAAGGGAGAAGTGAGATTCAATTGGAAAACCAGTCCAGTGGGGTGAGGGGGAGGAAGGGAGGAGCAGGGAGGGTTTGCAAGGAGCTCTGTACTCCAGTCTCCCTGTGACAGGCAGAACTGGAGCTGCTGGGAGCAGGGGATCAGTGAGGGTGCTGGGAGCTTGCCTTCCTGTCAAGATGGGCAAAAAGGGATGTAGGGGGCTGATCTGTCCTTCACTAACTGGATGCCTGGCTGCCACCAGAGCTCTCAGGTGGCCTTGATGCATCTCTGAGCATCATCCTCCTCTTGGAGGCCACTTTGATGCCAGAGCTGGGGAAGAACCCCGGAGAGAGAAGAGTTCTATCGTAATAGGAAAAAGATGGGGGTGATTCAGTTGTCAACAATAACTCCCAGCCCAGAGAGGACAGTTAAATAGGGAATGTCCCACTGGAAATTTTGACATTTCAACGCAATTTTCATTCTGAAAATAAATGTTTAGAAGTGCAGAGTCCCAACACCTCCATGAGGTGTGAATGCAGGCGTGGGATTGAAGGACGTGACTTTATCTAAGCAAAATGCTTTTGTCTTACTGAGCAGAAACTCCTACATCAAAATGGGGTGTTTTGAGTCCATCAGAAGCTGCAGTGGAGCCACAAGTCCTTCATCTCATCCCAGAGAGCAGCAAGCTGGGGTTGAGCAGCTGGGAACCCAACTTTTGGTCCTTCACAGATCCTTGCCCAGAGGTGAAAGCTCTAGTTTCTTCGCTCCAAGGTTCTGAGTCACAGGACACTGTGTTTGCAGGCACTGAAGACTGGGCAAGGCAAAGGGAAGATTTATGGGGCTGGTGTAAGGTTTTCAGCCTTGATGCTGGCAGATTTGGGACTACACAGGTGCTGAGCAGCTGAGCTAAGCTGTGTGCTTTCACTGCTGGACACCCTTCAGTGAATTCTAGGTGTTTCAGATGCTCCTCACTCACCTCTAACCCCCTGCAGACCTCCCCAGGCTTGAGTCAGGGCATCTTGCAAGGAAATGCATAAACAGAGCTGGCTTCATAGTCCCTACTAAGCTCCTCCAGTACCACTTCCCCCCTGGCCAAGGCACTCAAGGGCTCCAAGGCCATCACTGTTGGACACCTAGGGAGCCTTAGGTCTCTGAGAAAGGGCCCAGGTCGCACTCTGGGAACACTTTGCAGGGGACAGAGGGGTCTGGGAAACACCTGCTGGTGTGTGAGCCTGTGCTGAGGCTGGAGCCTGTGCTGAGGCTGTGCTAGCACCAGCCATTGCCTGTGTAGATAGAGCCATAGGGATTTGCTCATGTGTGTGTGGGTGCAGGGGCTGGTTGTGTGAGGAACACGTGGTGCCTACCCATCCCTGTGTTCTTCTGACCTGGAACATGGGGCTGTGGGTGGGTGGGATGTACCCTGACCATGAGTGGGTGCTGTGAGGGTGCACCCAGGCCAGGGGGCTCAGTCAGCAGCATCAGGGTGTCAGGTCCCTCCTGTGCCCCAGAGCCTGTGTCCAAACCAGCTACACAAACCCCTTGGTGTGGGGTGGGATCTGCTTGTTAAAAGCCTTGGCAGGGGGTTGTGACACATCCCTTGGCCTCCCGTGTCCCACCTCCCAGCATTGTCCCCTGCCGGGGCCACCCGCAACGGGTGGGGAAGGGGCAAAGGCATCTCCAGGGCGAGGTGTGCGAGGAGCAGATGAAAAGCCGGGAGAGAGGGAGTTGCAGAGGCTGGGAGGGGAGCGGCGGGCAGACAGCAGAGTGGATTTCTGCTTGAGTGGTTATTATACCGTCGATTTGAAGAGACAGATGACGGCAGTGGCAGAGGAGGCAATAATTGAAAGCGCCATGAAACATTAATGAATGCCCAGGGACTGGATCAGGAGTTGTTAACGCTCACTTCGCTCTCTCTGTCTCGCTCTCTTTTTAAAGTCAAAATTGTTCCACTGCCCTCTAGGCGAAGGATTTATTTTATTTTTTTTTTCTCCCCGATTTAAAGGTGCAGGCGCCCACCGAAGGAGCCCTGGCTTGTTGGCCACGGCTGCTCTCCAGGGGCTCTTCCACGGTGGGCAGCCCCAAGAAGTTGATTACTGAATCAACAGGTTCCATCCACAGAGGAGGTGCAGGGGGACATGGGAGCTCAGGTGGGGTGAGAGACTAGAGGAATTGACTGCAGGTTGTGCCAGGGGAGGTTTAGGTTGGATGTTCAGAAGAATTTCTTCACTGAAAAGGTCACTGGGCATTGGAAGAGGCTGTCTAGGGCAGTGGTGGAGTCCCTGTCTCTGGAGGGGTGTAAACGACACATGGACCTGGTGCTTAGGGACATGATTCACTGGGAAGTCAAAGGTTGGATTTGATGATCTTAAGGACCTCTTCCATCTTAAAAGATTCTGTGTTTCTGGGTGGCCGGAACTGCTGGTGGTGCTGGCCCTGTCCCTTCTGAACACACTCCCATCAGGACATCTCTCCCACAGGAGAGGAGCCAGCCCTGCAGATCTACAGGCTCTGCCTGTTCGTGGATAGACACACCAGCCCAGCAAGCAGGTGGGAGAGCTGTGGTGGTGCCCACCTGTGGCCCCTCACTGCTGAGACAAGTAGGGAAAACAGCCTGGAGAGCATCTCTCCACTAGAATGTTCTCCTCATGGGCTCTGCAGATGCTCATCGTGCTGTTTGCCATTTAGAGAGGCCTTGGGGGTTGAGGAACAAAGAGCTTTTAGCAGAACTGTCAGCAACATCAGAGAGGTCTCTGACCTGCAGGTACTGGACTGTCACTCAGACAGGGCTTAGCCAGAGGCTGGGAGATCCCCTGGCTTTGCACCGAGGCATCTGACATCATTTAGTGTTGCTGCTCTGGCCCTAAAAGGAAATTAAAAGCCCTCTCCTAAAGGAAGGGTAAACTGAAGGTGAAGCTGTAGGAACATCTTCCTTCCTGCTTTTCTCCCTGCAGATGACAGAGGGACAACACAGTGAGGTCCTTTTGTTCTCTGAATGACCAGAGCACAAGAAGGTGGTGGGTATGTGGTAACAGGATCTATTTTAGGGCACAAGGACACCAGAACCAGCCCCTGGGGACAGTGGGGCTTGTAAAATGGCTTCCGGTGCCTGAGGAGTGTCCTTCCCAGCCCCTCCTGTCCAGGGCTCCACAGTTCCTGGAAGGTGGCCGCACTGAATGGTGCATGGAGCAGCAGTGTCCAGCTACAGGTCTGCAGGTCTGTGTCTGGACAGGATAGTCAGGGGCAAATGGGCAGCCCAGGCTGTGCTCTCAGGGACATGAGATAGCCCCATATCAGCAGAACAGCCCAGAGGAACTGATGAACTGAGTGTGGGATCGGAGAGAGCTGTGCTGTCTCTCTCAGTTGGGGCAACTGGCTCCATTTCAACTATATTGTAGTCCAGGAGAGCAAAGAGCTATTGGGGTGTTTCCTGGCCACCTGGGCAGCCCAGTAAATCCTGAGATGGCTTGAGACCCTGCGGCAGGCAGCATATCTCCTCCAGCATCTCATCCCTGCAGGGGCTGTACTAGCTGTGGCAGGGCCAGGTCTGCCTGTTCAGCACAGGGCAGGATAATGATGGCAACAGTTCCTAATGAGATGAGGAGACCAGGAGCTTAACCATCACCCAGGTGAGGTCTTCGGGGCTATGTGATGACAGCGATTGGCAGTGACAGCATTCAGAAGTCCTGCTGCAAATTGGCAGTGTCATTTCTCCTCACTGTCACTGCAGATTGTGCTGGTGCAGCCCCGATTCAGGCGGGGAAGCTGCTCACATCCCAGCTGGGTCCCCATCCCCTGTCTCACACTGGGATCCCATGGCTTTCCCACGTTGCACTTTCCCACACACCGGGCCAGAGCATTTTTCATTGGAAAGAACCACTTTGTTATCCCTCAGTCCCACCCAGACCACCTCCACCATGGGAATCGGCTTTGAGTCTAGGGCTGGGCTGCCTGTGACCACAGGAGCCAGGGAGTAGCGTGTGAGCCCAGAATAGCCCCAGAGCCGGCTGACCACAGCCTCCACTGTCTCTTCTCAGCCTCTGCCAGCAATAAAACCCCTGAATATGAAATCCAAGAGGCACAGCTGAATGAATCTCACCAGTGAGGCCAGCAGGTTGCTTGGACTGGGAGGCCAGGTTGCTCAAGGGTCTCTGAGGAGGTTCTGGGGTTCTTTCTAGGCTTCAGAGTGGGGCTAAGGGAGGAGCTGAGGTGGAAAGACCTGTGCTCAGAGACACAGCAAGGGGCACATAGAGATGTGGGCAAATGTGCTCCTATCTCACGTTAAAAGAAGCACCAAAAGCTGCAATATCACCATGAATTTCCTTCCCATTGCAGCTTTGAGCCCTGCAGAGGCTGGGCAGCTCCATAGCTGTCAGTAGATGGATTTGCTGCTCTGTGATGTAAAACATCAAAACATGTACTGAGGGGCTTGGGGCAGATCGTGCCTGTGTCAAGGCAGGTGAGGAGGTCCGAGTGGTGTGAGCCACTTCTCCAGAAGCTTTGTCCCCAGCACATGGGGGTATACTCTGCAGTCCAGCTGGTTGCACATGTGTTGAAGTGATCGAGAGTGTGTGGTGTGTGTGGTTCATCTCAGTCATGTGGCCGTGGGACGTGTCTCCTGCCTGGCTGAGTGTGACCAGTAGCACCCAGCACCCCAAATGGACTTCTGCAGCCTGGCTGCTTGCAAGGGGTCCCTGGGAGTGAGAGCAGAGGGTGGGCTGGAACAATCACACTGGCTATTTGATAAAGGTCATATCTCGTGTCTCCAGCTCCCCAGTTGTACCAACCATGACATCTTGCTCCCTCCTTGTTCTTTCCTCCTTCTTATTGGCCTCTGTTGTCTCTCTGAACTCTGGTGCAGTTTCCTCCTTACCTCCTGCACAGCCTGACTTTCAGCCTGGCTCTCCAGGCTGCAGCATCAGCCCACTCCTGCTTTATCCCACTCATTCGATTCACCCTCAGAGCATCTCCAATACCTCTGGTGGCAGTGCCACCTTCCCCTTTCCACAGAGGGGTGTGGGAAGGGGGAAGACCCAGCCAGACACCCACCTAGGAGCACAGCAGCCCTGTTCATGCTGCACACTCCGTTCCCCACCAGCCACGGCTGTCACTTCCCAGAGAGAGAATTGCCAGGGAGGTGCCGAGAGTATTTTTAGCTTTGCTGTTCACGTCTGATAAGTGTTTTGACCTTTTTGAGCAGAGCTAATCGTCCCGTCTGCTCTTCACTCAATCTCAGCTTGTGCTCCAGCTGCATGGATTGCTGCTGGCTCTCCATGCCACCCTGATCCCTGTGGGACAAGGCTCCTGGTCTGAAGTCTGCACTGGCTGTGAGCCCCACTCAATGGCCCACACCTCTTATCTTGCAGCCTCTTGTGTTTGCTCTGGGAGAAAATGCAATTTGAAGTCCTAAATGGATGAGTCTCAACCATCCCACCTGTGGGGCAGGACAGAGGGTGCTGGGTAGGGAAGAGCAAGGAGTAGTTAGTAAGGTCAGATGGCTGGGATGTCCCTGGGCTGAAGCTGCCTGACATCCCTGTGCTGGCCTTTGTGTCTTGCTCAGAAACAGCATCTTGTAAGGATCCAGTGTGTCTCTAACACTGCACTCAGCTGCTGCCACAGGACTGACCAGGAGCAGTGGGGTGACTATAGGGAAGGAGTTGGCATATCCTGGTGTCTGGCACTAACCAGAGCTAAGATGTGGCTGCAGAGCACCCAGAACCAGTGTCAACCACCTGGAAACCACCGTCAGAACTGGCTGTGTCTGAAAATGGGAGTTTGGGCCAAACTCCTTACCTGCTGATCACAGCAGAGGTTGCAAAAACCTGAGGTTTCACTTGACTGGGCAGAGTGTGCTGGGAGAGTGAGCTGAAATGCCCTGCTACTGCTAAAGGATGACCCAATTCAGCCACTGGATCACAGGGACACTGGAAGACCTTGGCCATGTGCAGTTCACTGCATGGGGAGGGGAAAATGTCATCTTAGTCCTCCTGGTCCTCAGTCACCCCCACAACCACAGCACTTTTGTTACCATAAGATCTTAGTACATCTTCCTGTCCCCTGAACGGATTCAGTCCCCTTTGTTAGGAAAACAGCTGCATGTGCTGACCACAGCATGGCTTCTGCTTGGCTGAGGGTCACAGGGACTCTTCCAGTAAAGGATTTTTCCCTCATATCCAATCTTAACCTTACCTTGTACAACTTGACACCATTTCCTCCTGTCTTATTGATTATTTGGGAGAAGAGACAGTCTTCACCTCCCTACAACCTTCTTTCAGGTAGTTCTAGAGAGCAAGAAGTACCCCTCAACTTTCTCTTCCAGCTGTGCCCTGTGAAAATCCTACAGTGACAAGAGGGAGCTGTCTCTTAATCTGCTGCTCTTGTCTTTGCTGCCCCAGGAGATGAATGGTGGGCTGAAAAGCTGCTGTTGCCTCCTGGACTTGCATCAGCCTCTGTCAGGGTGGGTTTGGTGCTTTTTGAACCTGCAGTGCTCAGACCTGCTCTCACATCTCTGTTCCTCATTTGCAGACCTCAGGGCTCTGGGCACACTAGCATCAGTCCCCAGCACAAGGATCAGGAGGTCCCTTCTGGAGACATCGCTTTGCACATCTTTTGCCAAAACTGTGCATTGGAGGAGGCAGAGCGAGCCCTGGGGCCAGCCTCAGGAGCCGGGGGGCGGGTTGCTTTGTGGCTCACGCTGGGTGAGCCTTGAGCCCTCGTTAATCTCACTGCCTGGGAAATTAGGCAGAAAATGCTGCGATTGAGTGTGAAGGCCTCTGCTGTAATTTGGAGTGAGCAGATGACATGCACTCGTCGTCGGAGGGAGATGAAAGCTTTTAGAGCTGGTGAGCACTAGCAAAATCTGTGAAAATCTCTTTTTTGTCAGGAGTGGTGGATGCACAGGCAGATGAAAGACAAGATAAAATTAGCAAGAGAGGCAGAGGGGGAAACAGAGTGAGGGGGAATATTTCTCAGAAGACTCTTGGCGGAGGAGGTTTCTGATGCTGGTGACTCAAAGGAAGTCACATTCGTGTGTGTCTGTGCACAAGAGGACACCCGTGTGTGGCTGCGTTTGGCTGTGCTCCCTCAGCACCTGTGGATGGTCCTTCTGAGAGCACGAGATGTGGCTCTGCTGTTCCCTGCGGCAGTGGCAGGGACCCTTCACCCCTACTGTCACTCTTTGACCCAGAGCAGCGCATCAGCAGCTCTGAGCAGTCATGATGGGCAGCTCCTGGTGAGGACACAGGGCCTTCAGCCTTCCGTATGACTGAACCACGGTATTCTCTGCTGAGCCCAGACTGATGGGTAATGTGAGGCTGAAGAGAGGTGGGAGGTGGTCTTGGAGGAAACGGGGTCAGGTTGTGCTGGGGAGAGGCAGATGAGATCTTAGGAAAACCTCTTCCCAGAAAGAGAGGGGAGGCCTTGGAACAAGATGCCCAGGGAAGGAGTGGAAGCACAACGACTGGAGGGGTTCAACAAACGGGCAGACAGGGTGTTTCAGGCGATGGGTTATTGATTGGAGGTTGTAGGGCAGATGGTTGAACTAGATCTTAAAGGTCTTTTCCAACCTTGATGATTCTGTGGTTCTAATGTGCTGCTCTTTGAGGTGACTTTAGTTCCTGTTTTATACTCAGATGGAAGTGCTCTGCTGCAGGCTGCAACAGGGAACAGCTGTGCTTTGAGGGACCATAGTAGCAGGAGAACTCCTGATGATTGAATCTGACCACCAGCATCTTGCTTCAGGTCCTTATCCTCTCCACTGGGGATACACTAAAGACAAGGATGGCCTCTGCATCAGCTCTGACAGTGGGTCCTGCCTGGGGGCCAGGCAGAAACCCTGGAAAGGACAGGGCTGCTGGTTGCTCTGCTGTCTGTTGCACCTCCAGGGCAAGTGGCTGGAGTGATCTCTGCACCCATGAGGGGGCTGAGCCCTGAAGGGTGGTGCAAGACCACCCTTCAAAACAGCCAGACCACACAGGCACCAGGGATGCCATGGGTGCTCCCCATCAGCTCAGGGAGCAGAGGCGGGAGGACTTCCCATTGTCCCCATGAGCTGTAGCATCAGGAGACTCCCTCGAGTCGAATGACACCCACCAGTGTGAGTCAACGTGAACATTAATAACAAACAGAAAAATCCCAGTGCTTCCTCCCCCGCCTTGCTCAGCACGCTGTCTGCCAGGATGTGGGCTCGCTGAGGAGCTTGGGGTCAGGAGCTCAGGTCCTGCTCACCTGCCTGAGTGCCTCCTGACATGGAGACAGTGCAGTGGGAGTGTGCTGGGGGATGCGGGTGGTCCCTCATTGGGGTAGACGATGGCTGGGAGATGTCCTCAGCCAGGAAGGGCCGGGGGTGCCCAAAGGTCTGTGAGCAGGCACTGCCAGCGTGCGAGCGCCTGGAGGGAAGAGCAGAGAGCTGCCAGCTCAGTCGTGCAAGTGGCTGAATAAAAGAAATAAATAACCCAGCCGTGAAGAATAAGCACTGGCCAAAGCCTCCCAAGAAGCCGTCTGTACTTCCCAGCTGCAGTCCCCGCTCCCTGGCTCCGTTAACCCTCTGGGAATGACAGCAGGGACGGCAGCCCTTGCAGCCCAGCAGATGCAGACCTCTCCCTCCAGTTCTCCAAGTGCTCCAAAATGCCTTTCACCAGCAGAATAATTAGAAATCTAATTCCTATTTCTCTTGCTCGGCTAATTGTCTGTGGACGATTTGATTGTAAGAGTGTCCAGTGATGCAGAATAACCACCTTATTTCTGCTAGACATTGCCTTTGCAATTAGCACCATTGATTGCATCGCTCCGAGCTCTCACCTGCGGGGTCCCAGGGGACCAGGGGTGCAGCTCTCACCTGGCTCAGCCCTCACTCCCTTCTGCAGCATTGTCCCTTGGCCCAGCATGTCCCATCTGAGGCAAGAGCACAGGAGGATAAGCTCTGCTCTCCAACAGGACTGCTACACTACTCTGGGCTCCATACAGGGGGTCACAGAATCACAGACTGGTGAGGCTGGAATGGACCTCTGGAGATCACACAGTCCCACCCTGCTGCTAGAGCAGGATTTCTTACAGCAGATCCCACAGGATCATGTCCAGGTGGGTTTGGGGTGTCTCCAGAGCAGGAGATCCCACAACCTCTCTGGGCAGCCTAAGCCAGGGCTCTGGAACCATCACTGGGAAAAATTTTTTCCTCATGTTCAAATGGAACCTCCTGTGTCCCAGTCTATGCCCAGTGCCCCTTGTCCTATCACTGGGCACCACAGAGAAGAGCCTGGTCCCATCCTGCTGACACTGGCCCTTTAGACACAGACCAGCATTCATGAGATCCCCTCTTCAGCTCCTCCTCCTCTCCAGGCTGAACAGCTCCAGCTCTCTCAGTCTCTCCTCTAAGAAAGCTGCTCCAACCCCTTGATCATTTAATCCTTGAACCTCTCACTTTATGTGGGGACACTCCCCAGAAAACACCAGGGAGATCCCACGGATGATAACTCTCATCTCGTTGCCTGACAGGGACTAATCTCTCCGTCTGGCTAAAGCTGAGAGGGGTTTGTTTGGGGTTTTTTTGGTAAAAAACATAAAAATTCAGATTTGACAACAACAAACTTCTGGAGGAGCGTTTCGATTCTATGGAACCGTTTGTTTGGAGGAAAAAAAATACCCCAAAAGATCAAAACATTTCATTTCAGTGTTTCCAGAGTGAAATGTTTTGATTTTTTTTCCCCCCTCTTCCAAATGACTTTGTTTTAAAGTTTCCCTTAATTTTATTTTTCTAAACATCAAAAATGTTCTGTGAAATGGCTGTGGTTAGAGGAAAATGCATTGGCTTGGTCACAACAAAACCTTTCATTTAACCCCCACCCCTCCAAGAATTCTGCCCCCCTGTTTTTTTGATTTATTAGTATTTCCAGGGATTTTAATTTGCAGACCAGCCCTAAATTCCATATGACTGCATTTTCCCAGTCACGAACGAGTCACAGCCCTTCTGTCCTGGTCTCTACAGGAACGAAGGTGTCTTGAGGAGCCGCAGACTCCCTCTGCCTGCAGACTGTAGTCCTCCCTGCTGGGGTTCAGCTTGGGGCTGATGTTGTCCCCATGATCTGCCCCAAAAGTCTGTGTCAGACGCCTGTCTGCTGCTTTTGGATCTGCCTGCTCTGCCCGCCCCGAGCAACACTTGGGGAGAAGCAAGGCTTGATGGTGCTTGGAGAAAGCAGAGCTGTGAAAGCAGATGGCCCCAGATGACTCCCTGCCCGAAACCCTGGCAGGACCCTCCTGGTGATGGGCAGTGGCAGTGTGGAGGTGGTTCCCACTCAGCTCAGTGCATCCAGAAACACAGGGAAGAAGCTCCTTTTCTTGTGCTGCTCATTGAATCACTACCTGAACAGCCACCAGCTCTGGGCCAAGGCGGGTTTGGGCTCCAAGGTCCAGATGGCTGCAGTAGCGAGGAGCTTTCCAGAGCAAGAGGAAACCGGTGTAAATAGCAGACTGTGCAATTAATTTCACCCACACCAGATTTCCATCCCAGCAGATCTGGAACAGCCAAAGCACTCCCTCCAGTCCTGCTGCCTCCTGGTACCAGGGAGCTGCAGCGTGGCTGGAACATCCGTGTAGGTCCTGGGACCATCTCCCCTCCTGCAGACCCACCTCCACAGCCTGAGGGTCTGTTAGCAAAAGCCCAAGCACTGAGCACCTGGACAGCAGAATCTCTTACAGCTGGGATGTCCCATTGGATGGAGGTGTGGGATGTCCCCTGCACAAGCTGCCACCCACCTCATGGCCTGTGGGCCACACTCGTGGCCAGCAGCCAGTCACAGGGAACAGGGCTGGCAGAGAGCAGGGAGGGAGAGGTGCTAGGAAGGAATTAGTGTCCGGATCTATAAAGCACTTGGTCCCAATTATTATAATGCACTGATTAGGGGAACTCAATAGTTCTGCTGGTGGTTAATGGCAGTAATTACCCAGATATGACTACAGTGGCAATATTAATAACTCTGAGCCATTAGTATTTGTGAGCAATGAGCACAATACACACTCGTGAGCCTCTCGCTCCGTCTCTCTCTCCTTCAGACACAGCCTTTAGCTCGGCTGGGAGTGGGGCTGGAGATCAGCTGCAGAGGAAACAGGCCCAGGACCTAGCTGATGTTCACCAGATCCATCAGAACATGGTTGAAGCCATCACTGTACACATGGAGGTGGCCTGTTGTCTAGTAGCAGAGACAGTGAGGAGGCTGGAAGCCTGACTGCTCAAAGCAGAAATTGCTGGCTTAATTGGTGCTGCTGCAGCACAGGGCTTGGGATGGGTCACTTGGGGTGTCACAGCCTGTCCCCTGAAGACTAGCAAATCTCCTGTTCTGCAGTGCAGGTTACTTATTTGATGCAAGCAACTTGGCTGCTCTTTGCAGTGGACTTCTGCAAACATCTTTCAGTGAGTGAGAGGAGAAGGGGAGGTCAGGGCTGTTGCTCTCAACTGGAGGCAGGATGTGGCTGGTGCTGCCAAAACTGGTGCTTACCCACCCACTGAGATCATAGGATCATAGGATATTAGGGGTTGGAAGGGACCCAAAGAGATCATCAAGTCCAACCCCCCTGCCAGAGCAGGACAAAACTATCTAACACAGATCACAGAGGAACACATCCAGGCGGGCCTTGAAAGTCCCCAGAGAAGGAGACTCCACGACCCCCCTGGGGAGTCTGTTCCAGTGCTCTGTGACCCTCACAGTAAAGAAGTCCCCCCTTGTGTTGAGGCGGAACCTCCTCTGCTGCAACTTACACCCATTGCTCCTTGTCCT
>VXBP01004920.1:542426-694417 GCA_013400115.1 Rhinopomastus cyanomelas
TGAGCAGACACTCTGTGCCCTCATCAATGTCATTGATGAAGATGTTGAACAAGACCGGCCCCAGCACCGATCTCTGGGGGACACCACTAGTCACAGCTCTCCATGTCTCATGGTGAAGGTGCGCACGAGGGATCCCACATGGTGCTGCACATGCATGACGCTCATCAGCAGCCATTGTCCACAAATACACCCAGTACCGACCTTCCCAAGCCCTGGGCTCAGCCTACGTGGACCTTCACTGACTTGTTGCCCCATGGGGAAGGGTTCCAGGTGAATTTTTGTTCTATGTTTGCAAATGGCTCAGGCAGTGGGAAACAGCTTCTCCACAGCAAGCCTCAGGCTCCACCTCGCCGCCGTGCTGCTCCAAGCAGCATCCCCAGGGGCTGGTTACCAGCAGCTTGTGGCTGTCTATTTGGCTTCCCCACTACCTTCACTGTCTGCGTCTGCCTTGCCGAGACACATGGCTCCTACTGCCTCGTCTCTGCACTCCCCCAGGGACACCCCCCAACCACATGCCCAGCTCTGACTCCAGCCTTGGTCTGTGGTTTCTCAGCTACTTCCAAAGGAAAAGGGGTGATTAATTGCTCCCTCATTTGCCCTCAGCAGAAGATATTTTCTATCTTTTCCACCAGCCTCCAGGATTTTGGTGATGGTTGAGAGATTCTGGAGAGATGTCCAACCTCCATCCAACCAGTGATGCTGCTTCCAAAGGTCAGGAGAGTGTGGGGATGGGGACAGCAGGGCCACCATGGCCAGAGATGCTCTTGCCCCATGTGATCTGCAAACCCAGCCTGTGCCCTCGCTCCGAATACTGCAGAGAAGTTTCCCATTTGGTGTTCCCAGCTCAGCCATAATGATGGGAGTATTTAGCACACGGCGCAGCGTATCCACACGCTCCCGCAGTCAGAGACACCCTGTCACCCAGGTGACATGCCTCTTACATGCTGCCAATTTAGCAGCCGTGGCAGCATGACGCCCCTGGAATCTGGGTTAGCGCTGGCAGCTGCTGCTGCAGACAGCTCCCCGGCTCTGTGAGGAGGAAGGGCCGGGAGCACATGGCATCCCCCATGGACAAACACCCAGTGCACCAGCTCTAAGGTGTGAGGCCACGGTAGCCCCCTCCAGCACAGAGAGGTTCAAAAGAAGCAGATAAGAAAAAGGAAAAGCAAGGTAATCTCTGGTTATTTTCCACTTCAAATTTTGCAAAGAAATCTTTTTCCTCCCTGTTCCCTGCATTGCCATCAGATTCCCCCCTCCCTGCCAAACTCTTTCCTTTCATAAATGAAAAACCCCAAACAAAAGCTGTCAGGACAGAAGATGGTGAACAAGCCTGGCTTCCCGACAGCCAGAGCCTGATTTTTCCTAACTGAAAGCAGAAATACTTTCTACCCTGAGAATTCCCAGTACCTTGGTTTCCGTTACAAAAGAAAGGGACGATTTTCCCCAGAGCAGTGCTCTGCAGGAGTCACTCTGTGAGTGGCCGGCACTTGGACATAATTACATGGTGATTAAAGTGTTTAGCAGTGGTTTCACTCCAGATGCCAAAGAACAACACCCTGTCCCAGTTACACTCCCCTGTTCCTGCATCCTGCCCCAACGCAGGGTCAGACCCTCGTCTCTGGGTGACATGTAGAGTTGCAGACACATCTTGGCTCACATGGGGCTGGCTATGGCAGTGAGGACTGGCCAGTGTGATTCACCCTGATTCATCCTGAAGTGACCCATCCCTGGTTGACATCCCTCTAAGGGATGTGGGGGGAGAGGTTTGGAATTAGGGAAATTCCCACTTACATTTCATTCAGAGCAATGCAGCTCCTGGCACACAAAGCATCATCTTTTCCTTGCGCTGGGCTGCCCAGTGGAGCAGTGGATGATGCCAGGGATATTTCTTATCCCTTAACTTTATAGAGGTTTTTGTTATTTATTTCATTTTAGGGCTTGTCAAGAATCCTTCAGTCCATTTCCTAGCTTCTGCTGTCTTTAATGTGTCTCAGCTCATGCATCCTTCTGGGCTGGACCATCACAAGGTTTGGGGAGTTGCAGCTGGGAGGTTGTGGAGATCTCTCCTCCATGGCAGCAGGACAGTGCTGAGGTGCTGCAAATACTGTGTCTTCACTCCTGTGCTCTGCTGCAGCACCACCTCCACTACATCACTCCATCCCTGTGGCTGAGGCTTGGAAAGAGCTGGGTAATTTTATGATCAATAATAACATTGGTAGTTATTCTTGTCAAGAGAAGGTTAATTGCACCTCCTGCCTAGGGGCACCAGCTGATCACCACAGGGGCCAGGAAGGCATTTTCTGCCTGTGCTCAGCATTTCACAACCCACTAGGTAGCAGGACTAAGGGTTTAACCATGTGCTGAAGCATCAGGTGCTGATGAGGGAAGCATTTGGGGAGCATCGCTTTGACCCCCCCATTGATGGGTCGTGATGCTGCTCTGGCAAGGCTCGTTACACATTACCCATACAGTACCACCCTAGGATGTGGAGGGAGGGAAGTCCCCACATACACTCCTACCACACTGGAGAAGCTTGACATGGGGGCACCAGGGCTACACGCTATTCCAGTGAGGATGAGGGATATGTCTCCCCATAATCATTGAATCATAGGAATGATTCGGACTGGAAGGGACCTTGAAGATCACTCAGCTCCAACCTCTTGCCATGGCCAGTGGCATATCCCACCAGACCAGGTTGCCCAGAGCCCCATCTACCTTGCCCTTGAACACTTCCAGTGATGGAGCAGCCACACCTTCTCTGGGCAAACCATACCACTGTCTCACCACACAGCAGTGGCTGAGCTGCTTCTCTGACACCAATTCTGCTACAACCAAGTGTTGCGGTCCAATGTTATGAGGATAAAGGCTGTCATGCACCTAACACTGAGAACAGCCAGAGGCTGCATGCCCCCACCACAGATCCCAGCAGACAAGAGATCAGATATTGAACTATACTGGGCAACTGTGTTCAGACAAGGCTTCTCCTGCACTAGGAGGGCAGCGATGGACCAAAAGGTTACAGTGGTGCTGATGGCCAGAAATACAACAGCAAGTCCTCTGTGCCTCACACAGCTGGCAGGGACATCGTTCGACACATCTGTCTATGATCCTATGATCCTATGATCTGTCTGTCTGTCTGTCTGTGAGCCCCCACCACTCTCTCTCTGTCCATTCCCAGACATCCTCACCCCCCTTCTCCCTCTCTTCTCCCTTTTGTATTTATAGTCTGTGCCTGTGGCCTCGTCTCCAGCCTCGCGTGTGACCTACTTACTTGCACAGCCCCAGTTCTTGCCTTTTCTCCCCCGAACAATGAATCCGCCCCAGCTGCCACGCCACGCTCGAGCACAGTGAGCGCGGCTCACACCGAGCTCTTTGCCCAGCCTGTGACACAACCACCAGCACAGTATCCCCAGTAGGTGCTGAGCTCCTGGAAGAGGCCTCAGCATCCCTGCATGTGGGTCTTGTCTTGCCTTGGCTAGGGCAGCAAGGGCAGCGGGGCAGCAGCTTGGTCTGCTCAGGGTAAAGGTGCTCAGAGGGAAGCTTCTTCCAGCTTAGCTGGGGGCCAGCCTGGAGCTGAGACCTCCACCAACCTCTCTCCATGGTGAAGGACTGCAGAGGTCAAGATGAAGATGGTCTGCCTGGGAGGCCCCTGCTGCAATGGGAAGCAAGTCTGAGCATCTGGAGCTGGGATCATCCCTGCCATGCAGAGTTCAGGTTCAGGAACGAGCTGTAGGAGAGGCAGGTGCTGCATCTGCATTGGGAGGGATGCTGTTTAGACTCGGTCCTAGAACAGGTTTGGGTCATGAGGACATGGTGGCTTTGCAGCGAGCAGGATGAGTGCTACAGCAACTCCATCTCTGCCTTGGGTCAGGGCTGCTGCACTTGCTCTGCACTGTGCTGTGGGGGTCAGCTGCTTTGCAGAGCAAGCACTGCTTCTCTGGGGAAAACTACCTCCACGAGAGATTCCAAGACAAATGGGCAGAGCTGCTGCTTGATGTGCACAGGCACATGCTCAGGGTGTGCACAGCCATGCACCACCATGCACATGGGTTGTGTACCCATGGGTGCACACATGGGTGCTAGGCATGGAGCTGGATTTGCAGGGCACGAGGCTGTGCCAGCTCAGGTGCTGCCCCATGAGAGCTGCCATGAGGATCTGTAAGGTGCTGGTGATGGGCAATCAGAGTGCTGGGATATCCACACCAGGCCTAGGCTGCCTGTAGGTGTATAGAGAGGTGGGGGCTCCCCACCTTGGCTAATGGGAATAATAAGGTAATTAGGGGCTGTATAATCAGTATGAAGGCAAAGCCTTGTTGCTATGCAAACAGTGAGTCAGGAGATGCCCCTGCCTCCCTCTGCACACCTGATAATTCTCTGGAGAGATGCTCTCCTGAGATTTACGGCTACTCCGGGCTGCCCCTGCTGCTTGTTGCAGAGCTGGGAAAACCATTTATCCTTCCTCCATCCACTGGTGGTCTACATGAGCTCTGTAATGGGGAGGCATGGAAAGGCGTTCCCACCCCAAGGAAGAGGGCAGAGGAGGGTTTTCCTCTATGCTGAGATCATGTTGGCTCCTACTCAGCCTCTGAGCAATGCCAGGCAGCTCATGTGTTCTTGGCTCGAGGTTTCCACTTGCACATGGAAATGACAAATTGTTCCAGCCCTGCCTTGCCCCTGAACCACCTACAGTTCCCCCTGTCCAGGGCTGGGGTGAGGGTTGTGGGGTGCTGGGGATGCAGCTAAAGTCATTGACTGCCCCATCACCCTCAGGCTCTTCCAACCTCAAGAAGAGACTAAAACCCCGTGGGGTGGAGATGGTGACACAGCATCCCCTCAGCATTGTGGCTGGTCCTGACCCCATGCCCAAGCAGAGGGAGCCAGGATCAGACCTGCTCACGGCTGTGTGGCCATGCTGTTCTGCAGCAGGGTGCAGAGCCCTGACAGGGGCTGTAAATTGTCAGGCCCCGTAAAGCATTTAATGATTTTGAATTTATCTGCATCGATAAATACATGACAAGGTAACAGTCAAATAAATACCCATTAGTGCACTCGCTCTCCCTTTTTTTTTTTTTAATTACGAGCGCGGGTGTAACCAATCATTTTCTGCTAAGCAAGCGCTCCAGGAAATCTTCATTAGCAGCAGCCCCGGCCGTGGCAAGTTCTGCAGCCTGGGGACGAGGGAGAAAGCCAGGAGGGAGCTTTGGCCCAGCTGCATCCTGCTCTCACCCAGCAGAGCCAGAAAACCTGAGGGGACAGGAGCCTATGGGGACATTTTGCTGCTCTGCAACGAGCTGAGCTCCTCATACCCAGGTTGAGCTGGCACTGCTGGTTCTCCTGCCTTCCCCTGACACACTGGGAAAGCCCTGAAGAGCTGGGAATGTGGGGCAGGGAGAGGAGGGCTTGAACCTGCTCAGGTTAATGGTAATACCCACTCAGGATGGTGGTGATACCTGGCCAGGGTGGATATAATTTCAGGGGAGGGGATTTGGGGCAGTGATCCTGGCTGGGGGGCTCTGCACACTCCAAGGGCAGCATTTTCTGGAGGCCGATCCCATGTTAACAAAGCATGTGCAGAGAGGGTGGATCTCAGTTATTATGGGGTTGTCCAGAGCCCCATCCAGCTTGCCCTTGAACACTTCCAGGGATGGAGCAGCCACAGCCCTTGGGCACCCCTCACCACTCCCCTCTGCACTGGGGAAAGCACCAGAGGTAGTAACTGAGAGCAACCCTTGCTCTGGCAGCTGCGCCAGGCTCGACATGGGTCATGAAAAAAAATAAAAGATGCTGAGAGACAGGAGTGGGCAACTCGATGGTCTGTGAAATCCCACAGCACCAGCTTTGCTGCTGCAGAACAACCTCCCGCATGAGCCACGGTGCTGCTGCCGACAGCAGTTGCTGCCAGCGATGAGGAACAGTGAGAGACACAAGCAGGAGGAGCATTGTAAAACACACATCCCTGACCGGGATGGGGCAGGGTCAGGCTGCCTGCAGAGCCGCTGGCCCTGGGTATAGGCTGGTGAATGAGCTGGGTCGAGGGCAGAACCTGCTCTATCCCTCACGAACACTCCTTGCGTGAATCTTCCCTCTGTCTCAACCCACTGACTCAGAGATGGGGCAGAGGGAGAAACTGGCTCCTTTGCTCTGTCTCCTTTCTGTCTGGCAGCATTTTTCCGGCAGAGCAGCTTTTAGAGTCTGCACATCTCCTGGGAACATGTCGATCCTGATGATTATTTTCTACGAAGAAGTGTCAAATCAAATGATTTCAACTTTCACATTTTGTTTCAATAGCGTCGAAAGGATTCTTTCCAATGAGAGACGAACATTTCAATTTGACATTATCATTTGGTTTCATTTCATTTGGGCTTTTATATTATCATATTACTTCAAATCTACATTTCCATTCTATCTAGCATTTTACTGTTTAATGATTCAGCAGCGTCAAAACCCCAGCTGAATGTTTTAATATTTCTGGGTGGAATTTCCAGCCCTCTGAGTCTGCACACTGTGGAAAAGCCTGTACTGGGAAGACCCTGTTTCCCAGGGGATGGAGCTGCCATCTTGCAGCTGGCTCTGGCTCCAGCAAAGAGCATTGTGGCAGAAGAGCAGCAATCTGGGGACACTTAGCCCTGTGCTGAAAGTGGAGGAAGGACAACAGATGTGACCTGCTTCACGCTGCACAGCCATAAATAGTGAGTGGCAATGCTGGCAGGGGAAGTGAAGCCATTGTGCTTGAAGTGGAGAGAAACTCATCGACGAGAGTTAGTAAGGAGGGCGTCCTTACACAGAGCTCCAGGTAGAGTCTGTTGCCACTGGAGAGCTGAACAGGCTGAATACAAAAGCTGGATCTACATGCCAGGGCATGAGCAGCAACACACAGACAGGATTTCCTCAAGGGGCTCTACTTGGGGGATTTGTTGGGGAGTGGTGGAAAGTAACTGAGTTTTCCCTTCATGAACCACTAGCCTCTAAGTGGTGGCTCTGACCCTCAGCACTGAGGGAAGGCAGAAACTCACTTTCTCTGCTTCTGCAGCAGTGCTGGCAGCAGAGGGGCTGTGGCTTCACCTTAATATCTGGGCACAGACTGCGTTTTCCCCGATGAATCAGTGTCACATCAGGTCTTGAGCAGCTGGTGCCAGGGCTGTGTGCTGGACTTTCCCTGGAGAAGATGGTGTGGCAGCCATGTCTCCACGTCCCTGGGCACTGCCTGCGGCACCGTGCTCTGCAGAGGTGGCTCATCCCCTCCCCAGGCTGCCAGAGTGCCCTGCTCTCTGAGCCATCTGCTCCCTGCACGCAGCCTGCCAAGCTCCTGGGTCCCGCTCACCGGCATCCCTGTTGTTAGCAGGATAGATTAAAAGCTGGTTTAATGGATATTTATGATCTCCATCACAGCCTCTTACTGCCTGTCCTTTCACATTACGGGCGGCACTGCCACCACATGCCAGAGCAGTGGATGGGGATGAGGAGTCTTGGTCCACCTGAGGGCACCTCACTGCCCAGAACCACCAGCATTGCCCTGATCCCTCACCAATAGCTTCACATAGTGGGGTCTCTGCACATCCTACACATACATCACACTGGAGAACCATCCATAAGTAACCCCTTATACCTTTTGAGTCCTGCTCACCAGATGGGGAAACTGAGGGGGAATGGAGCAGACATGCAATTGTCAGTGCCACTGCCAGCTCTTCCTCCAGCATGCAGGGCTGGGTGCTGGCACACATGTGAGGTGAGAGTCAGGAGTGGCATCTGAGAAAGGTCCTGGACAATAGCACAGTGGCCGTGGTGGGGGTGAGAGGAGGCAAGGCAGTGTGGGGCAGAGAGGCAGCAGGTACTGGCAGAGACCATGGATAAAAGCCAGGCGTGTGGAGAGCTGCCTCCACTGACATTTGCCAAGCAGAGCTGTCTGTCTTTTGAAGCTGATGATGCTCTAGGACTACATGGGAAACCCCAGTCTTCCTCTTGCTGACTCTAAATGAAACTCCCCCAGGATAGCATATTAAACTTGACCTGTGCACCACTTCCAAGATTAACATCAGAGGAGAAAGAATTAAAGGTCTGTGGAGGGCAGCGCAGGGGAGGAGGCAGGCATGGCTCTCGTCTCCCGCTCCAGGAAGGGGTGGAAGGGCAGCTCTCTGGGGAGGTGTGCAGTCCAGCACGCTCTGCCGAGCTGCTGGAGGAGTTGACGTTCTTCCCCAGCTCAGTGATAACATGAAAGGCAAGAAAAATCCCCTCCGAGACAGCAGGAGAAGCTGGGCTTCATTTGCTTTCCCACAGCATGGCTCCTGTTGCTGGTCCCACAGTACCTGATGGCCCACACGATCTGAGGCTTTGCAGATGGCAGAGACCTGGCTGTGGTGAAGAGGAGCACTGACATGGGAATCATAGAATCATAGAATCATTAGGGATTGGAAGGGACCTCGAAAGATCATCTAGTCCAATCCCCCTGCCACAGCAGGATCACCTAGACCAAGTCACACAGTAACACATCCAAGTAGAAGGTTTGCACCCCATTGTAGGCACTCCTGGTGGCTCACAGTCCCCCACTGGATCTGCATCATGAGTGGGGCTGCTCTGGGGAGGGGCACCCACCCATTGCCTCCCCACCAGCCTCCCATCCTCATGTTGGGGTCATATCCAGTCCTTGTTCTAGGGAGTTGAGATACAACTGTGCTCAGACACGCTGCAGAAGTCTGTCCATGGAGGGGCCAAGGTGTGCCTGGAGCCTGAGCGTGGGCATCTCAGCCCTGATTCTGCTTTCCCTGAGCCCTGCCAGGAGGGAAGGAACATTTCTGCACCAGTGTCGTGCTCACCCCATCAGCAACTGAGAGACACTGTGGGCACTTAGAGCTTTCAAGAGCTGACAAGCTTGCGAGAATGAAAAGTTCAAAACCAGTGCTGAGGACGTGTAAGTGTCTGTGAAACTAACTGCCATTTGGGTGGGAGCACGCGTGCCAGGACCCGTCTCTTCCCACATCGCGCTCACCCAGAGAAAAGGTCAACCTTCAGCGGGCTGGAGCCACCCCAGTGCGGGGCTCAGCTCTCGCTCCTCTTAATGAGGTGACCTTCGCTTTGGCGGGCGTGAGCGATGCTCCCTGAAGAGTCGACAGGTCAAATTAAGCAGATGTTTTATTCTGCCCCGTCAGCGGCTGTCGGCGAGCCGAGCGCCAGGCAGGCAGTGGCTGAAGGTGTCGCTTGCTTTCCTCCCACCCTTATTATTTCACAGCGTGTAAATGACTGGCAAGATCTTGGATGTTTCTACTCAAGTCAGAATATGTCCAGGGCACCCAGTGTGCATGTTTGTGCACGTGTGTGCTGCAGGCAGATGTGCAGAAGGGGATTCCAGTGCTTCCTGCCTCTTCTCCAGGCTCTCAGAACTGATTTAAGGACAGGGTTTAGTGGTTGTGTTGGTAGAGCTCATTTAATGGTTGAACTCAGTGATCTCAAAGGTCTTTTTGCAACCTAAAGAATCATAGAATCATAGCAGGATCACCTAGACCAAGTCGCACAGGAACATATCCAGACGGGTTTTAAATGTCTCCAAAGAAGGAGACTCCACAATCCCCCTGGGCAACCTGTTCCAGTGCTCCATCACCCTCACTGGCAAGAAGTTTCTTCTGGTATTTATATGAAACCTCCTGTGTTCCAGGTTGCATTCATTGCCCCTTGTGTAATCACTAGATGACACTGAGGAGAGCCTGGCTCCATTCACCTGATGCCCACCCCTCACATATTTATAGACATTAATGAGGTCACCCCTCAGTCTCCTTTTCTCCAAGCTAAAGAGACCCAGCTCCCTCAGCCTCTCCTCATAAGGTGATATGATGTGATAAGCAAAATCACAGCCTCCTGGCATCAGACCACTCAGCTTTGCTCTAAGATCACTCTGCCTTCAGCAGTGGAGTACCCTGACTTAGCCTCATCCCCTGGTGAGATCCCCGGGGGCAGCAGCTTTGTGAAACACCCTACGGGGCTCCCGCCTGCCTGATCCAGCTGTCCTGGTTCTTCCCCAATCCACATGCCTCAGGTTGGCTCTTCCCAACCTGAACTGAACCTTCTCCACTCCACAGGTCCTCCACTGACTTAATCGGCCTCACAAAATGTCACAGCTCTTTGTAGGGTGTTCGCTCTGCCCACAAACAGGGTGTTTGCAGTCTCAGGAGGGGAAGAGGAGTAACTGTGCTGAGGAGAGCTCATGGGGCGCAGTGAGAAGGCAGCTGGGAGCACTGAGATCCTGTCCTGGTTATGTCTGAGACACTGGCCTAAAGCCAAGTGTGGAAAATAAAAGTAAAAGCAGGGCAAGAGCACAGAAGCCAGTTTCTGGTCTCACTGAAGAAAGTCTCTAGGATGGGACCCTACCTCGAGCAGTGAGCGAGGACCAAGGGACAGCCAAGCATCAGGGGGCTGGGGTGGGAATGGGAAGCAACCTTTCACTTGTGAGTGAGTGTTCATCACACGCTCCAAAGAGGTCTGTTTCACTGAAGGCTCCTTCCATGAACATCAGCCCATCATGGTGAGGAGACCAGCCCAGTGCTGGAGGCCACAATGGGGCAGGGAAAGACCTGGAGAGCTGCTAAGGCTAGTGATGTGCGAAGAGTGAGTGCAGCCAAGCTATTATATCAGTATCCCCAGAGCACAGCAATTCCATCAGACAGATTTATCCTGCCACAGAATCCCCCCGCAGCACATCTCCACATCTTCTCAATAGAGTCACGCCATTTCTCAGGGTAGAAACACTGAATTTACAGAGCCCAAGACTGGAAAATGGAGCCTTCTCATCCATGGATGCATCAGTGGAGCCCCTGGGCGCTGCCAAGCTGAGGACTTAGCAGAGACAAGCGACAAAGGGGAACAGCTCCTTCCTGCTGCCCTGCATTGCAATGGGACTGTCCTGCCAAGAGAAGCAATTGAAGGCATTCCTCAAACACGGAGAGGAACTGAAGACTGTCCGTGCCTGATCCGTGGGGCTCCCCACAGAGGCAGGCCTTGAGACATGCTCTGTGTTTGGGGCCAAGATCCTAGGTGGTGAATGCAGACCCCACCTCCAAAACTGTATTTGCAATGGATCAGTCCTGATGAAGAGACAGAATTGACAGGGGCCTGTGTAGCATCTGCACTGGCACAACCAGCAGAAAGTAGGCAGGTTAACTGCTGGACTTAGGTGTCCCACCTGTGCCCAGCTGCAGAAAGATTTGGACCTGACCTCTGACCACTGTATCTCCCACAAAGAGAGTAACAGCTCTTGAACTCCCTCTTTCCCTACACAGGCACTGCCTAAACTCAAGCACTTGTCTAGAAGCCAGAGCTGTGTTTCAAATGTCACCTTCTTAGAAGACCAGAATGCTTGGTAGAGATGATCTCCACAGGAAGATTCATGTAGGACATATCTGGAGGGAGAAAGCCCTGCAAACCATTGCATGGAGTCACCAAAATGCTGTGGGCTGCTTCTGAGACTTGTCATGAGCTGAGCCAGCTCCACTCCAGTTCACCTCATGCCTTCCCTCACCAAAATGTTGTTATTCCCATGGACCCTGGTGCTCTCTGGGCAGGGCAAGGCACCCTTCCTGCCTAAGGTTTGTCCTTCCCATTTAGCCATCTGCCTCTCACGTGTGCCTCATCTGCAAGCCCCAGAGCATCTGTTCTGGCCTCAGTTCCACCTCCCTAAAGTCTGCCACCTCTCTGGTCCCAGTCTGCTTTTCCTCCCTCATCCCAGTACCCCACACAGTGTGGTACTGGGGTGGTAGCAGAATGCTGTCCCCTGAAGTGGTATGGTGTGTGTGGTGGCTGCTTTGCCACTGGGAAGCAGCCGTATAAACCTATACAATAATGTCACCTTGTCAGAGGAGAGACAGGGACACCCCTCTGGGCCATGGTGAGCACTTGCAGGACCCGGTCCGTACGTCTCCTGTGATAGCAGTCAGAGTCAAGATGAAAAGGATTGGGGGTAAAGCAACCGGGGTTTGCTGCGGTGTTACTTCCCAAGGGGGTGGGTAGCAGTGTGGGAGAAGGAAGGCAGGAGACTGTGGCAGCAGCCAGAGCAAGTGGTTCTTTATTTTATCTCTAGGATAAAAAGGAATATGGAAACCAGGTTCCTAAGATGAGGTGCCTTCATCTCGCTGCACAGCGTTTGATCATTTTAGATGTTTTACAAGGAGGTGTATGGTTGAATTATCATTAGAGGAGGCGATGGAGCTGAAGAGTAACAGAAAACTTCCCCCACGGCGACCCAGACTCGTGATACGTGCTTGCAGGGAGAAGAGCAGTGGAGCTGGCATGACTCTGGATCAGGGGACTAGGAGGCAGGAGCAGCTCCCCAGCTCTGCAGCAGACTCTAGATGCATCCAGTTGCCCCAGAGCTTCTCTTACTCTCCATACTGGGCGATGGGCCTTGGAGTTTGCAAAAGCAACTGGACCAGCTCCCTACCTTCTGTCTGGGGAGAGGGAACACAGCATGGATAGAAGATAGATAACACAGGTACATCAGATCCTTAATCCCACAAGGGGCTGAAAATACCTCCCAGCATAATGTCATGGTGAGAAGCCAGTACAGCACAATGTGCATCTGCGTCAGCTGGGATGGCGGGGCCAGTGTCTTCCTGAGCAGGGAGATCCCGTCAGTGGCTGGTGTCCAGGGCATGTAGCAGTGAGGACAAAAGAATCTTGGAGCCAAAGCTCCTGGGGCTGGGACTGCTGGCATCCCTATCAGAGCAGGAATTCTTGCCTCTTTTTCTGCATCAGTGCCCCTAATCATCCATCCCTCAGCCACCCCCTCTGTCCCGAGTCTCCAGCAGGTGCGAGGATGGATGACATGCCTGGAACTGCCAAAGCCCGCTCCGTGTGCATGCTTGCTTAGCAATAGAGCAAGTGCCATTTCCAGAGCCTCATTAGTATTTGCATTGTTGCATGGCTGTCTAAGAGAAGTAGCAGCTAAGTGAGCCAGTCAGATCTTGCTAATTTGCATGTTAATGAAGCCCACAGAACACAGCTTACAGACACTGGCAAGTAGACCTCCAATTGATAGATCTATACATGCAGGTTGTATGTGCTTTAGAGGCACGGCAAACACTGTGGGCAGACACCCAGATGGCTGCAGAGACAGACAAACAGATGGCTTCGTACAGACGCACAGGATGTGGGGGAAAGGCTTTGTGGCAAGAGGTAGGGTGAGCACTGGAGAGAGAGGGGAAGAACAGAAAGATGGATAGAAGGGTAGATAAAGTATAAGAGTGGAGAAACCGATTAGTCAGGGACTGTGAACTTGCTTGAAAATACAAATATTAATGTTTATTTTTTCTTTTATTTAAAAAAGGGTGCTGTGCATAATGACTTGCAGAACACAGATGAGCTGTATCTGGTCTTATAGGTATCTTCCAACCAAGGAGATTCTGTGGTTCTTTGATTTTGGGTATTTACATGTCTGTGTTGGATACTGCTGCAGAGGATCCAGACAGACATGGCATGGTTGGTGGACAGATGTTCGTGGGGTCTGTCTGCTTAGCAGGAAACTGCCCAGCCCCAACTTTTGGAGGAGCCTGCCTAGAATCCATATACTGCCCCCCTGAACCCTTCTTTGGAGGACTGGAAAGGCTGCAGACAGGATTGTAACCTAAATGTACATGAATATGTATTTATACACATCTCTGGTCTGAGTGAATGGCTTTGTGTGCCAACATGAAAGGCAGCCATCACAACTCAGGGAGCTGGTGAACAAGGAAACCCTCATCCTTCCCATGGGAAAGGGCTCCAGCAGCCTCAAAGATGATCCTGCTGTAGACTAGGGAAATCCTCGCAGCCTGGGAGCCAGATCCTCACAGCCTGGGAGCCAGAGTAACAAGGCAGAACACATGTTCTGAGCATTGGTGGCCCAGCTGTGACATCCTGCGTACATACTTCCTTGGGGACCAGTGCCACCAACACTGCTGCAGATCTGGGAGAGCAGAGTGTAGAGAGAGATTGCAAGATCTTCCAACAAAACCCACCTTCTGTTGGGCTGGGGCTGGGACACCACATGGCACTGGATTGAGGTGGCAGTGCTGTCTCCCTTGGTCTCCTCACATTTCCCAGTAGTCCTAAGTTTGGCCCTGGATCAGGCTGGCTGCCCCATATCACCAATCTGGAACCACCATCACGGATACTCACTGTACTGACACTCAGAACCCCACCTGCTTTCCTGCCTTTCTTGCTGCCATCCTGCTCCCTTATCACTTTTCTGCTTTGGGGGGGTGCAGTGCCCAGGCGTGGCTGGCAGGGATGGACCTGTGTCTGTGCAGAGGCTCCTGCAGGTTTACAGCTGTGGCCACAGAGGAGCAAACACAGATCTGTAGGGCTGGTGTGTTTTGTCTCTCCTTATCTGGAGATGTCAGAGGACTGTGAATGTACCTGGGCGCAGTTCAGGACCAGTGGGAGAGGAGAATCAGACCCTGAGCTGCAACAATGGCTCCAGGTTTTAAGGCTCCTGCCCTGGAACTCAGATTCTCCCTGTTTGCATGACTCAGGTGGTTGGATGCCAGGCAAGGTTGGAGCCTTGTCCCTTGTCTCAGTGGACTTGGATGCCTCTTGGACTCTGCAGAGACCTCTGTGCTGCAGCAGCTGGTGTGAGCAGACACCGTGGGAAGTGAGGCACCACTCAGGGTTTGGTCAGCTTGGACCACCTCTTGTCACCAATAACTGGTCTCACATGCCCAGGAATTACAGGGGGAGATGGAGGCAACTTCTGCCCAGGACGGGGCTGGCATGCAGCTCCATGTTGATGCTGCCAGGTCTCACACAGCTTTGATGTCTGATGTGTCAGTCAGCACAGCCAGGCCCCTGCTACGCCCATTAACCACAGCGCTGATGCAGATCGGCCCTGATCCCTGACAGCCCCTGCAGAGGAGCATGACAGGCCTGAAACGGGGAGCACAGCCACAAATTACAGATCTGAGTCACTCACAGCCCCTCCAGAACAGCCCGTAACTGGGAGGGACTGGCACAGCACCATGGCATCCCAGAACCTCCTTCCAGACTGCGTGCACCCAGCTCTTCCTCATTAGTGCCTGCGAAGCACTTTGAAATCTCCAGCTGGAAGAGCCCATAGACAGGGAGAACATTATTAATTCATGGCTGTGATTGTTTCGGCGCCCTCAGCTTCGCATTGCAGGTCCCACACCCGACGCGCTCTGGGGTTCGGGGAGCCTCAGACACAAAGTCTCTGGAGCTATCAGGAGCACGTCGTTTAATCGAGGTGATGCCTTGACAATCCACCCCTATTCTGCAGGAGGGATTTGTATGCAGCGGGGAGCCAGGAGCTCCTGTGGGAATCAATGGCAGCGGATTAGAGAGCATTGACGGCGGGTAATCGCCCCACGCCACAGTGCCGGAATTCTGCTGGCGGGGTTGTGCAGAAGGGCTCCTCCTCGCCTTTGTCTTTGGGAACATTTCAAAGCCTCCCTGTGGGCATCATAGGAGATGTCCCATGCTGCCTTTGGGCTACCCCCAGAGCAAGAATAGAAGCCAGAAAAATAATGCTGAAAGGATGTGGCACAGTCCAGCCTTGGCCGTGAACAGCTCCATACTTGTGTCTGTGGGGAAGAGGGACATGCAGCAGGTGTGGCCCTGGGCCATTGGGTGGTGGTGGGTGGGTAGTGCAGAGCTGGGGAGGTGTCCCAGTAATCCAGAGCATGGTTGGACTCAATGACCCTAGAGGTCCTTTCCAGCCATGATGATTCTGTGATTCTGCTGGCCTCCTGGAGCTTGGCAGAGCAGCTTGGGAGTGTGTGCACAGGGGTAGGCGATGGGGCATTTAGCAGGGCAGGATATGGGCACACGTATCGGTGTGTGGGTGCAGTGCTGCTTTCACAGGGAAAAGGGGTGAAAACGGGGTTGTGTTCAGAGACACTCACTGAAGAACCAGTAATTGCTGTGGTTTCCTCTTACTGATGCTGCAAGTTTTCTTTTACTTCTCACCCCTCCTAACACTTACATTAAGAAAATTCCAAGCTCGTGACCCCAAATGGTGGATGCACATGCCAAGTGCGACTGCTCCTCTCGGGTGTCCTGTTGGCAGGCCAGAGCTCTGTAGGGCCATCGCACGAAGAATCTCCATCTCAGCCTAGTTTGGGATTTCAGAGCCTTGTTTCCATCCCATAAGAAGGAGTGAACAGCTTGACATTCTGGCTGCTTTTCCATGCTGGTGTGAGGACTCCTGTCAGCCATATGGCCCTCACATGTTTGTCCTGGGTGAAATGAGACCCTGCTCACATCCTGACCATGGACACTCATGGTTGGTGAAGGGTTTTGTACCTAAACACACACTGGGAGAAGCAAGGGCGTCCTTGTCCCACTGGGGTTGAGCCCAGGAGCTCTGTGTCCTGCAGAATGACACCACCAGCAGACATCAGTGCTGAGGTCCAGCACGATCTGGACACCTCGATGCTTGTGCCTAGCAGGAGGGCTGAGGTGCATCATCCCACCAATGGAGCCAGGCTTTCAGGCACAAGTGGCTCTAATTATTAATTAGCTGATGAGAGATTATTATGTCTTAGTGCAGCTCTCCTGTTGCCTCTGACACTTACTGGCAGAGAAGAGAAATAGCTTGATGCTCCTGTTGCTCACACATGTGCAAAAGTTGCTGTGCAGGAACAACTGATCTTTGGAGCCAGTAAGCCCTTGTACCACACTGTGATGAAGGGTCTGGGGTCTAATAAATCCTGCGGCAGCGGAGTCCAGCCCCGTGCTGACTGGTTGGCCTCACTCAGGCTGTCTCTGCACATGGGTTTCAGAACCTGCAGGATCACGTCATGTCTCACTGGGGTTTCTCCAGGAAAGGATGAATTCAGAGAGAAATAAAGGTGCTGGCACACAGACACCTTCCTCTCCCAGCCCTGATTTGGAGGAAACTTGCTCCCAGCTGCCTCTTTGCATCCATGGAGGGATCTGTGGGAGCTGCAAGCCAGCTGTGCTGTGGTCTGCCTGGCAGCAAGCCACTATCCCCAGCCCTGGCAGCTGCCCACCACCGCATCATCCCAAGTGAGGTGGTCCCTGCTGTGATCTCAGCTTCTGCCTCTGTTGTCTGGGCAGATGGGGAGGGGTCTGGTGACTGCAACCACCGTGGCCAAGAGCTGGACAGGACGACGCACATTGCTGACTCAGCCCATGCTGGGCTGCTGGCACAGGCTGGCAGAGGGAAGGGTTAAGTGCGATTGGGAGGCTCTGACATTTTGCTAATGTGCTGTGTTAATTGATTCGCTCATTTCCATTTGTTCCTGTTAAAGAGAGACAGATGAGAGTGGTCCTGCAGTGCAGCGACTTGGCAGGGAGCGTCTCCGCTGCGTGCAGATGTGCTCCTGACTCATTTATTACCATCAGGCCTCCAAGCTACCAGCAAGCCTGAGCGTGGTGTGAGGCTGCTTTCTCCAGGACCAGGGAAGAGCAAAACACTGGACCCACACATCCCTCCCAGGGCACCAAGGCCACGCATCGTGGTTCAGTGCTGCCTGAGCAGACTGAACCTGTCTGGTGGAGAACTCCTGAATTTGGGAGAAGAGAGTGAGACAAATGAAGGGAGAGCAGCCTGTCTGGAACCACAGGGACTAGGACAGAGCTGCACTGCCTTCAGTCTGCATGGCCCTAAGAGCAGTTCCAGCCGTTCCCATGCCAGCAGGTTCTGATGTGGAGCAGCTACAGCCATGGTGAATTTGGTCCAGCCTGTGGCCATCTCAGGTGTCCCAGCCCCAGCATCACTCAAGCTCAGTGAAGTCCACTGAGCTACAGGACTGATATAATCAGCTCTAGAGATGAGAGGTAGTGGCCAGGCATACGTGGATGTGTGAATTGCCAGAAGTTATATGAAGGGCACGACCCTGACCCCACGTGTGGCATCCCACCACTCAGCAGAGATGCAGGCAGGGATGCAGGTAGGGTTGTCAGCAGCACGTGAGCAGCATCCAGGACTGCAGTCTGCCCTTGTTCTTAACTGCAGCCCTTGAAATTAGGGGCCAGTGGGCCTGAAACCCATATCCTACACCAGGCAGGCAGTGCCTGCAGAGCCTGGGAGTTCCCTTCCAACCCGGATTGATGTGATGCTCAGTGATATCTGAGTCGCTTGACCAAACTCTTATTTTTCCTGTTGAAAAATGCAATTATGACAAAAATCAAATTGCTGCAGGGGAAGAGCTCAATTTCAGTCAAAATGTTTATTAAAAACATATTTGTTATGAACCTTTCTGCTGCCAAAAGAAAAACATCTCAATCTAAGTGCCATTATTTGCTTGAACTTTCCTATAGAATAAACACCTCTTCCAGGCAGTCTTGGACAGGATGATCTGTGCCCGGCCATGACCACAGCAGGACCAGTTCTGGCTGCAGGTGGGAGAGGGAGCAGCAGCGAGGGCTGCAGGATGTTGATCTGCCTGTGCCCACCAGAGAAAGGCCAGTGATCCCTCAGATGGTAATAACCATGTACCAGGGGATGTCAATGTTGTTCAGTCACTCCTATCCATGTGCTGGAGCTTTATAAAGCCAGAGAGTCTTCACTCAAGTGGGTCAGTCTTTTGGAAAGGCCGTGGCAAGCAAATCACAGAACCACAGAACGTTAGGGATTGTAAGGGACCTTGAAAGATCATCCCCAATCACAAGGTTTTCCTGTACTTCAGGAATTGTTAATAATGTGCATCCTCATGTCCTTGGTGCTCCCGCATCTTTACCCTGTGGCCATGTATCTCTCCCAGAGAGCTGATTTCAGACGGTATCACAGCAGCAGAAACGATGAATCAGAAGTACAGGCAGCTAATGCAAAGAGGATAAGAGGATGCTCAGGGCTGAGTGAGTCCTCAGGGAGGAAAGAGCAAAGCACCAATGCTAGAGTTTTGCTCTGGGAAAGGATGACAGGGACCCTCTGTGATCCAACTGCCAGTTTAAAGGTGCAGGTTAGAAATGGTCTATAGTGAAATCCACATTAACTCATCTTTGATTTATTTTGGACTAAAGAGGCAGAAATTTTGCCTAAGCAGTGATCATGTGAGATTTCCTGCTTTGTGGGACACCAGCACCTTTACCCACCTGTGTCGAGATAAAATTTGCAAGAGCTGGCAGGACTAAGCACTGAACCCTGCCTGGGGTTACAGGCTGCTCGTCCTCTTTGAGGTGAGAAACAAGCACCTCTTGACTGCACTGGGTAAGTTCTTGTTGCCTGCAGCACCACTGCTGAGGACATGTCTTAACTTCATGCAGGCTGGTGTCTCAGGGAAGCACAACACCATGGTACATGGGGCTTCAGCCTGGCACTTGGAGCAGAAGAAATGGAATGCCATCCTGACCCAGTGCCCTGCATGGCCTCCCATATAACTGTGGTCAGGCAGCTGAGGGCATGACATGAGGCAAAAAGCAGGAGTCAGTGGGAAAAGCTGCCCAAATTCCCATGGCTGTAGAAGATCAGGGCTGGGACTCCCAACCTCTTCCTGTATTTCTGCTGATGGGTGGGATTTTCTGAGGAACGGATGGGAGAACTTCTGTCCATGTGAAATCTGCTCCAGAGGCACCCTGCTCCAGGGCTCCCAGGGCCACAGGTCTCTGAGCTGTGACCCTGTTCTGCACAGAGTAGGACTCAGAGGCCCCCTTCCTCTTCCTAACTCCTTGCTCTGGTGAAAACATCTTCCTCTGGAGTGAAAGCTGAAGAGCAGCAAGCAGACAAGATTCTGGGAGCAAAGTGGAGAGGAGAGGTCTAGCTCCAGCTCACCAGGGCAGAGATGCTGTAAAGCATCAGGGTGGTCTCCGTACAGTTATCGCTTCAGCCTGAGTGATGTGCAAGCCCTGAGGTCATCATAGCCAGCTTCCCACACTGATAGAGCAGGGATTTCCCTGGCAGAGCCCTTTATTGGCCCCTGGATTGGACATAGGACCTTGCTCCACCAGCCATAGGTGGAACAAACAGTGGTAGGCAACTCCTATAGCTGCTCACCCATTGTCCTACTGCCTTCCTGGGCAGGAGGACATCACTCCGGTGTCTTTTCTCGCTCTGAGCTTTACAGTTGCCTTCTGCCAGCCCTTCCATTTATTCTCTTGGGAGAGCCCAGCTTTCTTCCTGGGTTAGCTTTGCTGGACTCCTCACTCATTTAGCATTTCTGTTCCTGAAGTCACTTCAATCCAAAAAGAAGAATAATTGCCTCTTCCATTTAGCTAAACTCTAAGATCATAAACTTGCCCATCAGCTGCAGCGAGGTCAGGAACTGCCTGTAAAAAGCAGGAGGCATTTATTGCTTCCAGAAGAGCGGATTTCACTCCCTCTTATTTCTGCATCCCCACCCCAATGCCTCCAGTGAGATCTCACTAGAGCTGGGTGGATTCAGCAGGACAAACTGGATAGAAGAAGAATTCATCTTTTTTTTTCAGGGCTAAGTATCCCCAGACACGATTTGTGCTGAGCAGAGCTCTGTGTCGCTGCAGCACTTCTGCCTGTCCTCTCTGCGTGATGTACAGTGGGCCGGGGCCATCCCTTGGTGCTGTCTGCTCCTGAGTGGAGAAATGACTCTGCTTGTAAACCAGGGCTTCAGAGGTTGCAGAATGCTGCTGTGACTAGGGGAAGGCTCCACTGTTAGGACATTCTGCTAGAAAATGAATTTCTATTGAGATTCAATGCGGACAACAAGAACCAGTGTTCCCAGGGAGGGTGACTGGGGAAAGTCTGTATTGCTCTTCTGTCACGTGTGGCCAATTGGTAAAAAGTTGCTGATCTGGAAAGGAAAAGAACACAGAGATGCACCATTCCCCCCCCTAGAACTTTTCATTAAGTGAAATGCAGCTTTTGGGGATGAGGCTTTTTTCTCTCCCAGTTCAAACCTTATCTTTTTCCACCCCAAGAGAAAATGAAGAGGGATGAAGTGGTGGCAAATTCACAAGGTAATTTTCATCCTAATTTTTTGGAGGAGAAGTGTAATCTCTCCACCTGGGAGGAGCAGAGGGGATAATATTCCACTGCTGGCTTGAAAACATTTCAGCTCTCAACAAGTTGAGACGGAAAAAATTTGGTCTCCTTGACTTTGATGCCTGGTAGGTGTCACTGAAATAACATGACAGACGGAAGCATATTCCTCCTCCCTCAAATCCACCCACGAAGAGCGGTCCCCTGTGCCAGGCATCCCAGGAGGAGTAAACTATGCTTGAGCAGCACAGCCCTGTGCCTGTGGACATGTAGGATATGGAAAGGGACCCTTGATCACATGTCCTGGGTGAACAGCCCCATAAAACCACATGTCTGCCACAGCACCTGTGGCCAGTTGAAGCTGAACCGGATGGGTCTGAACTTAATTGGGAAATTCTAGTAAGAATCCTCCAGTCTGATTTTCTTGAGGATGAGAGAAGCTGCAAAGGTGCAGGGAGGGAGTGATGCCCAGCACCAGTCAGGATTGTCCCTGCACTGCAGAAGTGGGTTCTTTGTCCAGACATAATGCATGGGGCTCCCACTGTGCAGGCTCTCAGAGCTCAGTATCCCACCCAACCCAGAGCAAGGATGCTCTGAGCCTAATGTTCCTGCAGGTTCTTGACCCTGTGTCCCTGTAGCTGGACTGCACCAGGCTCTGGATTCATGCTGAAGGTGGGCTCTGCCTGCACCAGTGCCACCCCTCTTCCCCTGCGCCCATCTCTGCATGCACTGGATGGATCCAGTGTGGGGGTCATCCCTGACGAGCACATCTTTGCTCGTTGTTTGTCCCCGTCACACTGAGGTCAGATGTTTCGCGTGATTCATGTGCCATGACTCCACATACGCCTGCTTCAGCATCATAAGCTGTCAGTTGCTGTGGCAACAGGATACAACACATCCTGGCATCGCTTGGATGAGGTTTTCCAGGCTGGCAGGGTGGGGAGGTTGTCCTCTCCCCTCCGTTCTTCCTGCTCATCATCCAGGCAGGGACACAGTGGGAGATGCATTAGTGAAAGCCTCCCACCATCAACATCTGCCTCCCTCACCCTCCTGGTTAGGCTGTCTCTGCCAAGGATCACCCGCCGGCTGCATCCTGCTTGTCCCTGGCAGCTGCACAGATCCAGCCAAGATACCCTCCCCCTACACTGCTGCCAGCAAGGACAGAGCTTGGCCCCACGAACAGCACCTGCATGGCTTGTGCTGGGGGAATCTCTGTCCTTTCTGATCCATAGAAATTCTGAGTGAATCCAAAACGGGCCCCCAGAGCTGAAACACTGCTGGGGAAGAGCACCTGCATAGGCTGTGACCCTCACTGACCCCAGAACTTAGGGCTGGTAGGGATGGAAAGTTTTGTGTTCACTAAGACCTCCACCTGCACCTGGCAAGCCAGAGACTCCCCAGACGGTGGCTTTTGGTGAGTTCCTCCTTGGTGCTGACATTTCCCATGGACAAAAGCCTGGCTTTCATCCCAGTGCTGCCTGAGACTGATTTTGAAATATCTGCCCATTTCAAGGGAAGGAACAGCCTAATTCACCCCAGCTGTGGTTACACTGGATAGATGATCCCTCAGGGGAAGGTGTCACCTCCTAGCATGTCCCCTGTGACCCATTACAGGCTATTTGAGGTCTGTGAGGTAACACACAAACTGGAGCAGGAGCAGCTCTCCAGGAGCAAATAGATGTGGAAAGACTGAGGGCTGCTGAGAACATGGCCAGGGGCAGAGACTCACCAAGTGCCCAGGCACGCTGCAGACGCAGCCCCAACCAGGCTGGCTGCTGTGCAGTGGTTGTGAGTAGATCCAGGAGGAGACAGTGGGTTTAAATCCTTTCAACATCTGAGCCAAAGTGATTTAAGAGCTCAGATCTTGTTGGCGTTCCCTCTAATTCCTTTCCAGTTTCCTTGGTTTGTAATTTTTTAATTTGGGGATTGCAGAGCTGTGGAAAGCTTCTGGGTCAGCTGTTGGTGGGGATGGTGTTAGCTCAGGGGTATCAGTGACCATGCATCAGGCTGTGGACTTGGCCCGAGCTCAGTACCTCTGGAAGGGAAAGTTCTTTCATGATTCCCAGCCATGGGGGTGTATTTGCCCCTCCAAAGGTCACTCCAGAAGGAACCTGGCCTCTGCCTGGCACTGTTATGGCAGGGAAGGTCCTGTACCCATGCAGTGTGGGCAGAGGGGGCATGGAGCAGAGCATCATCTCAGGGCAACAAGTGCTACAGGACTGGAGAAAGCAGGACATAGAACCCCTCTCTGAGAGGTGCATAAACCATGTAGGAAGTGTCCTGGACATGGCTTCCTCAGCACCTGAGACATGGGGCAAGAGCAAAGAGAAGGTGGGACAAGAGGACAGTGACTGGAGTTTGAACTGCAGAACTGGGCTGAAGCCCATCACTGCCTGAGGGTGCTGGGAGACTGCTGGCATGGCTGTCCCACTGCTGGTCAGAATGGCCACATCTCACTGTGGGGGTGGGAATGCCCAACCATCTGGCATGAATGGCTTCAGACACCCACCCTCTGCCCACATCCCCTCCAACTGGGACGAGATACAAGTCACAACAAGATGGAGTCCCACAGCATCTTCCAGGACAAGCCAGCTGCTGGGGCTGCCTGGTGCAGTCAGAGCAGAAGGAAAACAGAAGCAGTTCCTTCATGTTTCTTGTCCCTTGTACAGCTTGTCCCAAAGGGGACAGTGGCAAAGTGAGGAGATGTCGATGTCCATGCCCATCACCACCAAGTGCTCTGCTTCCAGGGAAGTGGCTCCTTGAGCAGGCAGCCATCTGAAGAGCACTGAGCTCTTGACAGCTCTGCCAGAACCTGAGGAGGACAGAAGTGTCTGCCCACTGCCTGCCTGCTGGCATGGGAATGCACAGGCAACCCCCAGTGCTCCTGTGGGGAGGGAACTTTGGCCAGGAGTGATGTGACACTAAGGGCAGTACCATCCTGGGCTGCCCATGCACCACAACAATGTGCTATCTCTCACCCTGCATCCTCCAAACCCACCCCAGACACTGCCTACATGAGAAAAATTGGTTTTCTCGGTCTCCTTCCCTCCTCTGAGGCAGAGGAAGGCTGGGCAGGTCTGACCCAGGCAGAGGCTGGGGCGTCAGCTCTGGCAGCAGTTGCAGTGTTCCTGCCATGCTGGCAGCCTCTTGGGAGCGGAGGTTAGTGGGCAACATCTATTTATAGATCCCTCAGAGCAGAGCAATCATTTCCCTGGAGTAGAGAGCAACAGAAAATGCCAAATGTATTGAGAATGAGCATCTGCTCGTGCAGCCCCTTGCTGAGTTCTGTTAGCATCCAGGCTGGCTGGGTTCAGGGGTCCTGTTTCTCTCAGGATGCTGGAGGAGTCACTGGGGGTGATGTGGGGAACAAGGAAGACAGGTGTGCTGGGCACTTGGCTTGAGACAGGGGCTCGTGGCTCCTACTCATCCCAGGCTCCATGACTACACTACCATGCTCCAAAAACCCTACTCCCATAGCAATGACCCCCCTGACTCTTTTCATGGGGTATGGATGGCCCTATAGCACCCCGTAGTGAGCAGAGTCCTGGCAGGGACCTGAGATTGTGCTCAGTTCTCAGTCTGTCAAGAGCCACCCAAGATCATGAGACACGTCAACAGCAGGACCCAGTGGTCTGGCTCTGGGACATGGCAAAGATACCCCAGAGAGCACAGTCCAAAGGACACAGCCCTACAACCTCTGGACTGCAGAGGGTGGCCTTCAGAGCTTTGTTCCTGCACACAAGGATGTGAGATGGGTGCTGCTCACCTGGTTTGGGGAGGCAAACAGATGAGCTCAGATATGGCTGTAAGCACCTACAGGGTGTGTGCATCTCCCCCCACCAGCTCTGCTGAGGGGCCTCGCTGGCAGGCATGGCGAGCACGTGCCACCTCCCTTCTGGCTGTTTGCATGCCACAGCCAGCATGAGGAAGCCATGGCCACCCATGCCAGCTGGCGAGGAAGGAGTGTAGCTCTGCCCTCATGGGTGCCTGGTGGTCCTGTACAGCACCTTGTGGTGATGGCTCGAGCCAGCAACTGGGGCTGAGCTGCATCTGCCTGGTCCTACATCCAGGCCAAACCAGTGTGGGATGTGCTGCAGCCAGGCACATGTGGTTCAGACCAGAACTGGGAGCTGGTGAGAAGAATGTTTGCTCTGGAAGAGCATTGTGGAAGGCATGTGGTGAATATACTGTGGAGCCACAGGCATCAGCCCATACCTACCTCTTCATCCACGAGCTGTCTCTACTCTCCTTGCTCATCTCCAGACGCATTTCCAGTACCCTCCTTCAAGAAGAGCTGCTGCCACATGAAACTATTCTTGTCCTCAGATGTTGTCTTTCTCTGTGGGGACACTGACCTGTAGGAAACAGCCTGCAAACACTCAACAACCTGCTTCACCATACCAAGAAGATGCTGTTGGTTTCCCCAACAGTGTGGATGCTTTTGCTTACAGTGGGAATGGTGGGAAGATGCAGAATGTGCATCTTCCCATGGAAAACTGCCCCTACAAGGATGAACAGCAAGATATCCCTGCCACGATTGCTCTAAAGACTGGAAAAGGGGTGAGCTGCAGGGAGATGGTCCCTGACAGGCTGTGCAAAGTGGGCTCATCTCTGCCTGTGTCAGGTTCCCAGCATGGGCACAACAGGACTTGGTGTGGGCCTGGTGGTGTTGGAAAAGGGTTGAAGCACTGTCCCTGGAAATGGTCAAAAGATGGACAGACTTGGTGTTTTGGGAGATGGTTCAGTGGTTGGAGGTTGCAGGGCAGATCGCTGGACTTTTCTGACCTTGATAATTCTGTGATTTTATGATTCTATGTGATGCATAGAGCCCCTAGTGAACCCCAAGGATGGACTCTGTTAGGAGAAGGCTCACAGAGGGCTCACTACAGCAAAAAAGTGCAGCTCAGTGACTAGTGTGGGGTCACAGTACTGTGGGGAAGGAGGATCTGAGCAGAGCACACAGGGGCTGGTCCCACATCACTACCTCATGGCGAGCAGCGGGGTCAGAGTCAGGCAGGCTGGGTGGGAGCACCCAGCTCCCTTCCTGTCCAACGAGGATGGCTCTTACCAGTGCCAGCAGCGTGGCTGGCAGCAGCACCGTGGCCTCGAGAGGGAAGCAGCAGAGATTGAGAGCGGAGCCCTTGGCTGCTGCCACTTCACGGCATCGTCTTCATGATACAGCGTTGCCTTGACAACTGCAAAGGGTCTTTTACTGCCTGTCGGCTGCTGAGAGAGAGAAGGGGGGGATAAAAAAGAAAGAGAGGAGGGAAATAAAAAGAGCATTAACTCCCAATACCTCAAAGTGTTTTGTACCATCTGAGACAGGTCCAGTGTGTGGGCAAGTCTCAGCTGGGGCATCCCCCAGCCCCAGCTGGATGTGGGTATCCACTGGCCAGGATAGGCAGCTCAAGGCTGCTCGTGGTCCAATACTGGTGAATAATCTCCAGCAATGAATGGGCTTCTGTTCCTCCCCCTTCCCATGCCTTCCCATGACCTTGGCATCAATCAGGAGCTTTGTCCACCTCGTGGCCTTGGACCAGTGTTGGAGATCAGCTAGGCTTATCAGCTTGATCAATCAGTCTGTCTCGCAATTAGGGCTTCGTGACATCCACCCCCATCAACACCCAGCAAGTTTGCCTGGCTCAAGGCTTTTCCCAGACCTGGGAATGGTGCTGCCTCACCTCTCTGCAAACAGCCCAGGTACCAGGATCAGAGTGCCCCACAAACTGGCTCCATAACCAGGATCTCATGGCAAAGCAGAAGGAACTAATTTGGTTCACCTGGGTCCAAGAAGTGACACCAGGAATTGATGTGTCCAGGGGTTGCCCTTTATGCATATTGCATGGGCAATGTGACCCATTCCTGATGCCTGTGGTCCTCAGTTCTGCAGGCATTGATGGCACTGCCCATGCCACACTTGTTGGTATGAAATGCTGGGCCAGAGCCTCAGATCTGCTCTAAAAAATCCACACACTTGCTGTCTCAGATTACAATCTTTGTGTGAGGAGCTTGACAAACCCTGCGGCCACTTCTGAGTACTCAGACATGGAGGGGATGGACAGGAGTCAAACAATTGCACGCAGAAGGACCAAAGGCTCCTGGTGCTGAAGTCTGTGATCCCCTCGCCTGGTTTCAGGCAGCCCAGCTAGAATTAGATGTCCAACACTGGAGGATCAATATTAATAAATAGTTGCTGGTAGAACAAACTCATTTGACCTACTTTGGACAGCCATGGGCTGAAGGGCATCCCACCAGCTACCCCTCTGCAGGCTGATGGCTGTCTAGACAAGGAGTGCTGCCACAGATATCTGAGTGCAGTCACATGAACCAGACCCTGCTGACCTGACCCAGGCTGTGAAGGACGGCAGAGGTTGTATTTAGACACAAAATAGGACGTTCTGGGACAGGCAGCCCTTGCTCTGCCGTCACTCCTGGCCTCCAGGGCTGCACGTGCAGCACTGTGGTGTTGTGCGATGCGGGAGCAGACAAGCCCGTGGGGTGAATTGGCCAGACAGTGTCTGGGCACCCTGGCTGCAGCTGGGGCTGGACAGCGGACAGTTGCTGGTTAAGTCAGTCCTGAAGTTTGCTGTAGGGGCTGAAGATAGAGTCAGAGTGATATTCATGATGCTCAGGTTACAGCCAGTGGTCTGAGGGTCCTGGGGCTCACATCAACAAACTCTGGTCTGGATGAAGTCTTTGTCCTCAGAGTATTCTGTCCTGGAGCTCTCCAGCAGCTCCACAGCTGCCCTGCTCCACCCTTCCCTGCTGCAGGTGGGCACAAGTGCTGCACCCACAGGCTTGGTGGCATCAGCCACACGTGGGGAACAGGTGTGTTGTGATTCCAGTCATGGACCAGAACATGGGCCAAGACACACAGGCATTCTTTAACATCCTGACCCAGCTGCAAGCCTTGGAGAGGCTGGAGACTGCAGGTCTGCAGGCTGGTCCTTTAACAGCATCTAGGAGAACTCTGTCAGCCCAGGGCATGAGGCAGACCCACCCATGTCTCAGTGTCATTTCCTGGAGAAAGAACTTGTGAGTAACCAGCTTTTTCAGAAGGATTCCTGTGCCTGAATAGCCTCGGAGCAAGCACAAGTCTTTCTGCAATTGTCATCCTGAGCAAAGAAGACTCTCTGCTTTCCAGGGTCATTGAAGAGAAAAGATGCACTAAACTGGGCCTTGAACACAGCATCACTCAGAAGGATCCATGAGCCTTGAGACAGTCCATAGTTAGAGGCAGTTTCATATGGCCCCAGCTGAACCCCATGATTTTTCATCCAGGTTGTATCGTCGAAGACCTGGCAACATCTGGAACACTAAAATCCAGCTGTGAACTACAGCTGGGTAACACATGCAACAGAGCCCCATCCTGCCTTGACCCAGCTAGCCCCCAGCAACCCCTATAGCCCCTGGTTGCCAAAAGGCTCTTTTCCAGCCCTGGATGCAGCAGAAGCCTCTGATGTGGAAGGGTTAAAAATGTGCTTTTAGATTGAAGAGCACCCGGGTGCCTGGTGGCTCCCGTGGGTGCTGGCAGCTCTCCAGCTGTTTGGCCACCTGTGGCAGCTGCTGCTTTCTTCAGATGCTGCTGCTATTGCTTTTAAATTGATGATGCAATTGGGCCTTATTTAAAGCAACAGCTCTTTTCCCTTCCAACACTGCTCCATGATGGATATTGGCTCTTCTCCTCTCCCTCTCGATCTCCACCTCTTCATCCAGACTCCGCGATGCCCAGGGATGCGTGTGGAATGACTTTCTACCCATTGTCAAGCACTTACAGTATCCCATAAATAATCTAATACTTGTTTGGTCTAAATGTAATTAAGATCCTTACTCCACGCTTGGCGACACTGACCGGCCACAGCGCTGGTGATTTATTGTGTTGTATTGTTTAGGGCTTTAATTGCGCGCGGCACTTCGGCATTCCACTGACAGCTCCTCCCAGGAATGATATGTTTACGCTGCAGAGGACTTTGGGGTGATAACTGTATAAAGCAGTTTAATAATGAAGAACACACTTCTAAAACGGAGACCTGTTGAAGATGTTGCTTTAGGAGGCTTCTCCTGTGAGCAGAACGGGACGGTCCCCAGAGGATGCCGGCTCCTCCCCGTGCACTGGGTATTTGCAAGCAGCTTGCAGTGATTGTTGTGGAAAATGATGTGAGGGTTATATTTTCCTTCAAATAATTTAACTCTGTGGATCCTGTGGGTATTTATTGTGGGCTCTTTGAGCAGTGCTGGCCACATGGCAATCAGTCATGTGGAATCACATGACACACAGCTAGGGCTGGATTGGAGAACAGGCTGGTACTGACTGAGAATATTCATGAAGGACAATTAGGAATCCAGTCCTCCTGGGCATGTGTGCAGTGATGTGTCTGGCTTCCTCTGTCAGAATGGCATGAGTCTCCAGGAGGAGCTCACGGATGTTCATGAGGAGCACAAGGATGTTCAGGAGGAGCTCATAGATGTTCAGGAGAACAGGGAATGTACAGGAGGAGAACCTGAATGTTAAGGAGGAGCACATGGATGCTCAGGTGGAGCATAGGGATGTTCAGGAGTAGCTCATGGATGTTGAGGAGAAGAACAGGGATGTTCAGGAGGAGCACATGGATGTTGAGGAGGACCATAGGGATGTTCAGGTGGAGCACATGGATATTCAGGTGGTGCATACAAGCCCACCCAAGGTGAAGCCCCAGTGTGAGCAGCTTTCTCCTTGCTGCAAGGCCACTGTGATCTCCAGCCAGGTCCCTCTTTGCCTGCTGGAACTGCTGGCTCCGCACTGTAGAATGGACCATGCCCCTCTCCATGCTGTTAGCCACAGACAGGCAATTCCATCTGCCTGCTTCCAGCAGCATGCAGTATCATGGAGCTTGGCTGGGGAAAGCCTGGGGTGTCCTCAGTCTTGCAGCTCTCTTGCATCCTCCCACTGCTCTTGCTCTCCTGCTGCTTCTGAATGAGGACAGATGCTGTCCTGCTTTGCTGCTGGGCTCTGCTCATCTCAGCACAGGTCTGCTTCACAAGGCTGCTGAGAGCATGCTGGCTTCTCCCAGCCTTCCCAGATAAGCAGGATTAAAACTCTTGCTTATTCCTTTCCCACCTGAGCGAGGGCAGGAGGGACAGGAGTGGGGTCCTTATCTTTTTCTTATCTCCAGAGCAGCTGCTTGTCTCTGCTTGTGGAGGAGAGATGCCCCCAGATCCTGCTCGCATAGACACGTGTCGCTTCTGGCACCTGACAATGACCTTCCTTGTACTAACAGGAGCCTCTCTCATAACACCATTTTCTTTCTAACTGTTGCCATGGCCTCTAGGGAAAACCTTCAGACACCTGATTGCAACAGATACCACGGGAACACCACAGCAGCCCTGATCCCTTTCCCTCATGTGTGTGCAGACAGACAGGCTTAAACCTCCTCAAACCCACGCTGCACCGTGCTGGCAGCCGCTTCCCCTTCCCCCTCTTTCAGATAACTGTTTATGATTCCATGTGGTTACAAGCCAGCCCCACAGAGACTGGTTGGCCCAGGGGTTTCTCCAGGGTCTGGCCTCTTTTCTCCTTCTCTCCGCTGGTCCATCTCACAGCTGGCACCCTTGGCTGATAGTCCAGGGCACTGCAAAGGCTACAGCTACGATGGATGCAGCACCCATGTCTGGTGTCAGAGACCTCTCAGGCTGGGTAGCTCTCTCTGGACACAAAAACAATCCCAAAGCTCAAGGTGTTGGAGCTGTGCATCTTCTCATCAGAAAACACAGCTCATGCCCAGCAATGCTTGGAGTGCAGCTGCCAGAGCTGGATGTGATCACACGGTCTAGCCCATCTCAGTAGTGGCCTTGGGACAGTTGGGTTGGTGGTTGAACTCAATGATCTTATAGATCTTTTCCAACCTAAACAATTCGATGATTCTGTGATCTCAGAATTGCTGCTGCACATGTTGTCCCCCTGGACACTCCTAGGGCTTCCCCTTCACACACCCTCCTGCTTGTGACTCCATCTAACTGCTTTCAACTGAAGTCAAAGCAAGGCTGAGAGAAAGGCTTCTCTCCCCTTGCAAGTCTTCTGGCCTTGGCCCTTTGAACTCATTTAATTGAGCTAAAACAAGGTTATTTGGCACCTGCAGGGCTGTTGGCCAGTTACAGAGCACCCTGAATTATCACTGCCCCTGTACCCCTGCCAAACACTGCTGGTGGATCCTGTGCAGAGACCTGTGCAATCTTTTAGGGTAAGTGTTGTGACCTCCTCTGCAAAGCACACTCCAACTTACTGGTGGGAAGGGCTGTGCAAGAACTGGAGTAGTAAATACAACCGACATGAGAGACAGGGAAGTGCAGGCACAGAACCCACAAGGGAGCAGTGCTCTGATCCCATGATGGCTCAGTCACCAGCACATTGGCATCTCAGCCCTGGTGCTGGGCTGCTTGGAGGCAGCAGCTTGTTCGAGGAGCTTTGACCATGACAAATTCACAGATACATGTTGTGATGGCTCCATTAGCTCACAGGCCCCTGGCACCAACCCTCTTTGGGTTGATTGCTTGGTTATCCATCCAGCACTGTGCTATGGGGCCATGGCCACACCTGGGCAGGGTGCAGCTGCCTCATGTCCTTCATCATCCACTACATGGTGCAAAGGGATGGAGAAGGGCAGTCATAGTGAATGAGGTGGAAAATGCCAGAGCTTGGATGGACTGTGGGACACACAGAGACCACCAGCTCTCACCACCTGCATGTGCATGTGGGGTATTTGAGTCCTGCATTGAGACACTGGAACAGGTTGCCCAAGAAGATTGTGGTTCATCACTGGAAGTGTTCAAGGCCAGGTTGGATGAGGCTTCGAGCAAACTGGTATCCCTGCCCATAGCAGGGGTTTCAAACTAGATGACCCCTTCCAGCTCAAACCATTCTATGATTCTATGATGTGAGATATCACCCATTTCCTTCTTCTCTTTGCTATCTTTCACTTTCTACATCTCCATCCCCAGCTCAGTGTGCTGAGCACCACGCAAGGGCAGGAGATGCCAGAGCTGGTGCTGTGCACATAAGGCAGGGGAGCAGAGATGAGGCCACACAGATGCTGGAGCAGGGACCTCTGGGGACAGACTTGGGCTTCATGCAGCAGCATCCCTGAGGTCTCCGTGAGACCCTATCTGTGCCCTGGAGAAGTAACTGACTGGGAAACCAGTGAGGAAAGGTGCTGAGAGGAGTTAGGCTGGAGAGCTGACCCTGCTGAGGTTGTGACACTGCATCCATCACATCCCCTAAGCCAGGGCTGGGAGGACTTTGGTTTTGCTTTCAGACAGCTTTTAGAAATGACATTGTGTCCCTTCGATGAACATGCAGACACATGGATGTTTATTCCCCAGTGCTCCTCCACCTTAGAACCTGTGACAGGTGTCCCTGGTGCGGAGGACCTGGCTGAGGAGGGACACTGCAGCCCTGAGCACTAGCAGCAGCCTGAATTCCCCCTGCCCTCACACCTGGGCTCCCTCTCTGCCTCTCTCCCTCCCCACGACACACATTAAGGGATTACACTGTGATCTTTTCAATCTCTCTGTCAATAGATTTCTCCCTTTCTCGCTAGCCGATTTTTTTCCAGCACGAGCTCTTTCACTTCATTAATGTGCCCAGAAGGGAAGAGCAGCTGCCTGCATTGTCTGTCTATGAAAATTTCTTGCGCTGCTGGATTTGTAAAACAACTGATTAAAGACAATGCAATTAATTATTCCTTGATGAAATAGTGGAAATTATCCTGAAAAATGAAGAAATTTAACAGTGGAACATTAAATCCCCATAATTATGTCATTTCTACAAAGGGGGCAGGGAGGTGAAGTATAAAAATAAAATCCAGCCGCAGTTTTTGTGCCGGCGTCTTGCTGGATGCTGCTGGGGGATGCGGCGCCCTCCGGCTGGCTCCTGCCTCAGGCATCTGCCAGGTGGGACACCTCCTACACCCCATAGAGACCCTGGCACAAGCCAAGAGTGGCTGGTCCTGGCAGAACCCTTTCATATGGGGCCAAGGATTGGGTGTGAGCATCCAGCTGTGCTTACAGCATCCAGCTGTGCTTACAGCATCCTCCATCATGCAGGCACCAGGGTGGGGTTGAGGGAAGTGCCCACATCCTGGCACCGCCACCACCAATGCTGGGATGGCCTTGGAAAGTCTGAGCTGCATTGGAAAGGGCAGCTGTGGCCCAGATTTCCTCATGCTGACCCCTGCTCCTCACAGAGGGGACAAACTTCAAGTTCCAGTTCCTGCTGGTGCCCCAACACCCTTGCCTTGCCCTGCCACATGCAACTACGGGGATGCCAGATGGGGTCCCAGGATGTGCCCCACACTGTGGGGTCTGTGGTACAATGTGTGCCAGCTGTTTCTCAGCCCCTGGGGTGTCCCCCAAACTGGGATCCTGAAGGTGTCCTCTCTGTGTTTAAGCACTATCACCATTACAGAACCACAGGCTGTCTTTAGTTGGAAGAGACTTTTAGCATCATAGAATTGGTCATGTTGGAAACGAACTTTAAGACCATCAAGTCCAACAATCAGCCCAAGTCTCCCAAGGCCAAGCCCTGTCGCTTTGTTCCAGATCTACACAACATTTAAACACCTCTGGGGTCATCAAGTCCAACCATTAAGCATCACATCTACACATCCAGGGCTGGGGATTCCACTGTTGTCCTGGGCAGTCTGTTCCAATGTCTGATAATGTTTTCAGTGAAGAAATTCTTCCTAATCTCCAGCCCAAACCTCCCCTGGCACTGTCCGCAGCCATTTTCTGTAGTCCCATTGCTTGGTGCTAGGGAGAAAAGACCAACCCCTATCTCACTCCAACCTGCTATCAGGGAGTTGTCAACAACAAAAAGGTCTTCCTCGAGCCTCCTTTTCTCCAGGCCAGACCTCTCCATTTCCCTCAGCTGCTCCTCATAAGACTTGTGTTCCAGACCCTTCTCAAGCTCTGCTGCCCCTCTGTACCCTTGCACCCTGCAGCATGCTCTGCCCCATTAGCTCCTTTGGCTGCCATCTCACCACCAACTCCTGGCTCATCTTCCCCTCCTCTCTGCTCTTGCTGACTGCTCACCCACGTTTTCCCCGTGTGTGTGCCGGTGCCATACACCATCGGAGCAGGAGAATCCCCTCCGCAGGAGCCCGGGGGTGCAGCTCTGAATCACAGCCCCAGTGTGGGGAGCGGGGGAGGCAGGGGGAGCACGTTGCATGGGGAGAGGATGTGCCTCCTCCACACTCACAGCTGGGGACTGTTGATTTTATTTATTTATTCTATTCTAAGATTTATCAAACGTGGGACTGGAGCCTTCCCGAGCCTGGTGTGTGTGGAACAAATCCAGGCCCCACATACCACCTGCTGAAATGTAATTACCAGATGCGTTAAATGAATAAATCTTCCGGGCACCGTTTTCTGTCAGCGCTGTGAAACCCACGGGGAAAGCCTCCAGATTCGCTTTGAGCTGCCTGTGCCACCTCCATCACTCTGATCCCCATGTGTCCTGGACAGGACAGGGATCTGGACAGGATCTGCACTGACATCTCTCACCAGGGTCTCACCTTTGGGTCATCACCATCAAGTCACTTGGAACCAGCTTTACGTCCCTCAGTCGTTCTCAGCATGAGGGGTGGACCTACAAAGCAGGTGCTGCCCACAATGTGGATGCTGTAGCTCCAGTGATCATAGAATCACTTAGGTTGGAAAAGATCTTCAAGATCATCCAGTCCAACCACTAACCCAGCTGTCCCATCCCACCAATAAATCCTGTTCCTGAGCTCCAGATCTCCACGACTGTGAAACACAGGTGATTCAACCCCCTCCCTGGGCAGCCTGTTCCAAAGCCTGAGGACTGGGTAAAGCAAAGAAGTTCCATGGTTTATGGCTGTGACAGACTGCTGCAGGGGGATGAAAAGAGGAAGGGATGTCACAAAAAAGGCAGTAAAGGGGTGACCAGAAGGATTCTTCATTTAAAACTTTGGTGAGTGAAGAATGGTGCTGGAGCTGGGAAGTAGGACACGGTCTCCACATTCTTGGAGACCAGAGCCAGCATCAGGAACAGGTCCTGGGGAAGGGCATCCTTGCAGGCTGACTTGTGCCTCTTACTTAAGGGAGAGCATCCAAGCAGGATGTTTTTGCTGTTTTGGGAGAGGACACTCGTTTTCCTCCTCATTTTCATTTCATCCCTTATAACTGTCTACTGAGTTCCTCCTTCCTGGCTGGCGTCAGCAGATGCAGCACTCACAAAACAGACTTTAGTCTCCAAAAGGGTCTTCAAGGCCCCCACAGCCAGGCCCGTAACACTCAGTGCTCATCCTTCAAGGGGCTTCTCGGGCAGGCTTTGCTCTCTGTTCATCGGTGCACATCAGAGAGGTCTATGCTTTCTGTGAGCATCAGCAGCTCTCCTGATAGAGTTTTTCTGCATTAGAAGTTTGGCTAATCATGTGCTAGTTAACATTTTTCTAATTCCAGGTTTTTTTTAAAAAAAGAGAAGGCAGTGATGGAAATGTCCTGAGGATCCTGGGCATTGGGGACAGCTCGTAAAGACTGTTTTGCACCCATTTCCTGACCATCTCCACTAATCGCCAACCATGAAATGAACGGTTTGCAAACACCCCATGGGCTGAAATTTGTTTGCATAAACTATTCAGTGAATACTTGCAGATAACAAATTCATTTGCAGAAATCAGGATCAGCTTCTCGGCAGCTCGCAAATGGGAAATAAAAAAACCCAACCAACCCTTCAATGAATCGCACACGAGGAGCTTCCTCCTGCAGGACCATGGTCGTCTCCTGGCGATGCAGATGGCTTTGGTGGTGCTGCAGAAGGGCTGTGTCACGTTCTGGTGCAGTCAGGAAGAGGCAAATCCTTTGTGGTGATTTTATTTAATAAAAATGCCACGGCTTGTGCCAGAGGGCTCCCAGGGAAATGGGATCTCGCAGACACAGATCCACACTGGGTCTAAAAGAGAGATGCGTTACTCCCAGGGGGTCTGGTAGCAGAACCAGGGAGGATCAGTGGGTAGATGAGACCTCTGCAGCACACTTCTCTTTTGGTTTTTAAATAGAGCAGAAATACTGGAGATTTGACATTTTTCAGGTGCTGACAGTGGTGAACCCAGCCATGGGTCCTGCTGAATGGGACCCTGAATTTCACTGCCTCTCCAGGGTGCCCATGCAAGGAACAGAAAAGCCAGCGATGGACTGAGCTGGGCTGCTGCTGGACAGAGCTGGCATCATCATTCCTGCAGTTTCCTTGTGGTTATCCCTGGTTCCCCAGGTATCCCTTTTCCTGGAGCTATTCCATGGTTTCTATTATTTAAGAGTGAAAAATGCAATTGGACTCGTGGAGTGTGCAGCTATCCCAGAGCAGGCAAATTGAGTACAAAGAACAGTCAGGTCTCCAAGCATCATTTTTCCTTTTTATTTTTTTGTTAAAAAAAAAGATACCCTTTTCTCCTCCAAAGAAGAACATTTTATTTCACTTTCTCACATCACAAGTGTCACTTAATTCTTCTGGCTAACCCTCCAAAGCAAGAGGGATGGTGGTGCTGATACTATCACAGCTCTAAAGGACTGCAGATGCTGGCTCCTGTCCTGGGCTGGTGACGTGTCCTGCCTTACACTGCCTGGTTCAGTGGCAGCCAGAAGAGTTGTGTCCTCTGCCGTGGCGGATGCTCCTCATCAGAGCATCAGAGCTGTAGCTGCACGGCTCAGACCACTGTTGGGCAGGTCTTGCCATGGCAAACGGTGCTGGGGCCAAGAGTGGAGCTGCTTTCCAGCTGCTCTGAGGGCTCTGAGGCAGGCAATGAGGGCAACGAGGAGCCAACAGGTAGATGATGATGTGGTTTAAACTAGCCGACCTTGAGAACCAAACCCTCCTGCCTCTTTTTGCCTGCCCTTATCTCAGCCAGCAGGACCCCAGCACCCGGAAGGAGCCCACCCCCTCCATCACAGCGGCTCAGTCTTTCCAGGAAGGAACTGAGCTCCAGGAATTAAAAGCTTTGCAGTGAGATGTGACAAAAAGGAAGAAAATGCCTTCAAACACACCTCCTTCATCTCTCCCAGCACTTCACCTTTCCGTCGGCTTCAGTTATTTCACAGCCTCTGGAAAAGAAAAAGAAGAAGAAGAAGAAGAAGGATAAAAAAAACCCCCAAAAAGCAGTTAGGAACTTGCTGAATAAATCATATCTGTTCCCTCCCCCAGCCCCGCTCCTTTCCTTTGTGCAAATCAAAGGCTGGGAGCTGCCAGGAGCTGCCAACGGTGCCCCCAGCTCGCCGTTCCTCACGGCCCCCGTCCTTGGGAACTTTTGGGGAATACGTGGCGGTTTCAGAGGCGATCAAACTCTGACAGCCCAGCCGGGGGGATGCGGAGAGCGGGGAGCGGGAGAGCTTCACTGCTGTCGCTGCTGCAGGCGCTGGCTGGCTGCTCCCCGTGGGTCTTGTAGTTTGGAAACAAGGTACTGAACATGTGGGGAAGGCTGATAATCTCCAAAGTGTCTGTGATTAAGTGAAACCAGCAAATTGAGATGCTTAGACAATTAGTAATGTTGGCGTGAAGAAACTGGAGGAATCAAAGAAGAGCGGAGGGTTTGGGGGGGTTATTTTTGTTTGGGTTTATTTATCTTATTTTATCCCTCCCTCCCCCGCCCAATCCTTCAAATTTCCTAAGCTCGTTCCAGTTAGATGTGAAGGGAGAGCGAAGGCAGGAGAACTCCCTGCCCCAAAACTCTCCTGCTCACCGCCTGTCCCCAGTGCTGGGGACTGGAGGTGCCGCTGCCCGGCTGCTGCTGGCACAGGAGGAGGCAGCCCAGGGCTGCTGGGGCTGTCTGAGCAGGCTGCCAGCCCCTTTCCCATCACTGCCACACCGCTGAATTCCCCCCACCATGGGGCAGGGGAGCTGGCAGCGGTCCCATCACAGCCAACACACTGGCAGGTCTGGCAAACAGCACTCTGCCCACATCCAGCTCCCAGGCTGGCAGGATTGTGCCGTGGAGTCAGGGCTGTGCGATCCCCAGCTGCCTTCTCCTGTATGGATGCAGGTGGTGCCTGGGTGGTTAAGAAACCAACCTCAAACGAGAGACCAGCTCCAGTGTGGCAGCTGTCAAATGCCTCTGCCAGATCCCATCCTTGCACTGCTGTGTGCCCAGTGCCCTCCATAACACACAGGGAATAGCTGTGGAGATCTCTCTGCAGCATATGAAGAGCCCAGCCTGGCGGCAGCCAAAGCACAGGGAAAGGGCTTCTTGCAGCAGTTACCTGTGACTTTGAACCGTTCTCATGTCACCCCTGTGTCCCTGCATCCTCTGGGAGTCACAGCTGATGTCAGTATCATGGGCCTCACCCTGCTGCCACTGGCATTCCAGATGTGATTCCAAGCAGAGGAGTCTCGCCATGGGAAGGGCCCTTGGCCAAGCCTGTACCTTCAAAAGGCTCAGAAGCAGCATCGTTCCAGGCTTGGAGGATGTACTCAATGAACAGTACTTAGTCTGCAACCAATTAGTCTGCATTATAAGACCCACCAAGACAAGGACCTTCTGGACAAATGCAAATGTCAGGGCATTCCTGTGCTGACATGGGCAGCAACTCAGCCCTCAGTGTCATGGCCCAGCACATGGTCTTCAGTCTCTTCACTCCCTGTTCTTGAAGCCCAGAACTGTCTTAAAAACCCGAGGGCTGCCTCAGGCACCCACATTTGGCTTCCAGGTTTCACTCTGTGTTTACTCTCCCCAGATAAAGCTGGGAAGAAGCTGTGGGTTTGCAGGACTCTCCTAAAGTTGGAGCTGCTCTGGCTTCCCAGGCTACTGATGGGACCTACCACCACAGTCAGCAGTCCTGACAGAAAGTCAAGTGAAAGGGCAGTGTCTTTACACTCCAAGGAAGACGAGCTGCTCTGCTGGGAGCTTCTTCCCCCAGATCAGAGTATCTAATGGGGACCTCTGAGTTCACCCCAATCTCACCAGAGCCATTGAAACAGACCTTGAGCACACAGAGAGATGCCTGACCAGCACATACAGCCACATTCTTGCTTGCTCAGGGAAGCTCTGTGCTTGCAGCAAATGTACTGGAGAGCTGCACATCATCCTCACGCTCCCCTCTTCACCTGACATTGCTTTTACCCCTTTGCAAAAGTGCCCTTCATGACACTAGAGCTCCATTTCTCAAAGGCAGCTTGAGCAGCCCTCTGTATTTCACTTTTTGACCAAATTTCATTTATTTTTCCCTTCATCTCCTGTCACTTTATTTGTTTAGAGTTTTATCTCTGGGATTCCAATTCCTCCTCAGGAGGTTGTTGCATAAGTAGCCTCCATACTGATTGCAAGGATTTTAATTTGGTAGCTTTCATCTTAAGCTGTTTCTAAGGCACTTCCTCATTTGTTTAAAATCACCCTGCCTAAAGCTTTCAAACTGTTTTTCTGCCTTGATACTTCCCAAAGGGCTGTGGGACTTAATTAGAGTCCCTGCTCCTTTGTGGTTTGGTGACAGTTGCCTGGATTAAGTCAAGAGTTGCCACTCCACTTGCATGCCCCAGACCTCACCTCACAGCCTTGACATTTCCACATCCCTGATGAGATCTGTATCTTTTATCATGCAGGTAGCTACAGCCATTGCAACTCCTCTCCTAAAGGCTTTGCAGCCTCCCTGTGACCTCCTGGTTCCTGGGCTGTGAGAGCCAGAGGGACACAAAGCCCTGGGGGACAGGGTGAGGCTCTTCTAATCAAGAAGAGGTTGCACGCCTGGCCAACACTCAACAGGGAAAGCGTTTCTTAGAGAACACAGAGAGCAAAGCAAGGAGAAGGAGCAGAGGATGGGAGGAAAGGGGAACTCATACACACACTCTTCCATCCCCTTGGCTGGCAGCTGCTCCGGACTGGCCTGGGATGAATGCACAAGGGCAAAGTCAGCTATGCAGCCTGCTGGGGTGAGTCCACCCTGCACAGCACCCCAGAGCTGCTGGGGCTCTCTCGGAGCAAGGAGGTTCTATGTAGGACTGAGCCCAGGGAAGGAGGACTGGCCTGGGGGAGCCAGCATGCTCTGACACAAGGAGCATCAGGCACCCACACTTGGAGGAGCCCAACACCACAGTGTGGGAAATCTCCAGTGCTGAGAGATGCCTGTCCCAGCTAGCACCTGAGCTCTGGTGATTCCTCACTTCTACCCAACAGACCCCTTGTCCCTTTCAGGTACAGGCCCCTACCCATCTCTTTTTCCTGCCCTGATGGTGCCTCCATGGTCTGCCTTTCTCCAAACTGGGAGTTGGACTGAGAGGGTCAGCCTCAGGCCAGCTCTGACATCCTTCACAGCAGGGGTGTTTGCCTGAGCCCCACCTCTGTTTTACAGGATGTTATTTATGCTGACTTAATTGGTGCTGGTTTAATTGGCTCATCCAGCTCCCATATGTGCTGGGAGGGGGCCAGAGAGAGCATTAAAAGATCACTGCACATTACAAGCATCTTTCTCCATCTCCTCTCTCTCACTCCTTCTCCTCCCTGACATTTTAGGGAGCCAGGACACTTCAGCATGAGGTGGAACCTTTTCTGGGAATCTTGACTCTGGAAATCCTGTTGAAACCAGACAAAATGGCAGCTTGTGCCTGACACCACATCTGCAGTGCCAGTGCTCCTCCTGGTCCCCCAGCAGCTGCCAGGCAAGGGCATCTCTGCAGGGAAGACACTAGCCAGCACCAGTCCGTGAGTCCTGCAGGAGCTGTCACAACGCACACACTGGTGTGGTTGGTGACACAGCCTGACAGGATCCCTTCTAGCACCACAGCCCTTTTATTTTTGCAACCCAGCTCTGCTTTGCAGAGGCAGCCACAGCTCTGGGAGGGACATGGGGCAGGCGGTGGCAGCTGTGTGCCTTGGGGGTCTGAGCCAGGAGAGTGCAACGAGTGTGTTGGATGGGATGAGTGGGCTTGGGACAGGATCAGAGGAGAGGGGCTGATCTAGTGTGAGTGATAGGGACCTCATGTGGGGAAGGGATGTTACAGACTTGAGGAGTACGATGGGAGAGGCAAGAACATCAGGATAACACTCTGCCCTCTGAATACACAAGCTCCCTGCCGCGCTTTGCCCTGATGCCAGCCACTGTTCCTCAATACACTCAGTACCTGCCCTGATGCAGGGCTGGCAGACACTCCCTCCCTCCTGGGACCCTCCATAACTATGGGGTATAGACTGAACCACAGCTACTTTTCTTCTCCTGGAGCTCCTCTGAAGTCCAGGTCTCTGTCTTGTGCACATACATCCACCATCCCTTTCCTACTCTGTAGCCTCCCTATATCCTGGCACCTCCTCCCAATCCATCACCTTTTCCAGACTCCCTGCTGGGGCTGCTGCTGTGCCTCACGCACTCTGCCAGCAGCAGAGCTGTCCCCAAAACTCCCTTCCTGCCAGATGTGCCCGGCACACCCCAGGAACCAGCCCTGCCTCCAGCATCCCAGGGCAGAGCCACCCACTGGGCCAACTCCCAGTGCCAGCAGTGCCCCAGCCCTGTGCCCGGGTGCTGCCCCGAGGCACAGATGGCTACTGAGCTCGATAAAGGAATCAGCTGGAGCTGTTATGTTCTGTACCCTGCAGATTCTGGAGGGAAGATAGTGACAATTATGTGCACTTACAGCAGGAACCCCGCTGTGTCAGGCACTGCCCAGGCACCGAGGGGAGCAGCTCTGCTCCTCCAGCCTCAAGCCATTCCCATCACTTGCTCTCAGGTGCTGTTTTGCTGCTGGGATCCCCAGGATGGGGATTCGCAGGGGGATGTTGAAGGCAGAAAGCAGAAGCTTTGGGATTTTCCTTGACCTGGGGCTTCCTTCAGGGTTTTGCTGGGGACACCCCATGCCTCCCTATGCAGTTCAAAGAGAAGCAGCTGAGGGGCAGGACACAGAGCAGGGAGGGAGTGATGTCCCTTAGGCTGTACAGAAGGGACCCCGCTCTGCCCACCCCAGGAGAAGGGTGATCTCCAGAGTAAGACCCAAGGCCCTCACTTTCCCTCTCTAACCAGACCTGCTGCTTTCCTAAACTGCCTGTGGAAACCCACTGTGGAAGGAAACCCTGGAGGGACGAGCTGGAGTCCTGGAGCCAGGCAAGTGCTGGGCACAGACGGGTGCAGGCTCTGCAAGGAGCTGGCTGGGGAGCCTGGCAATGCTGCCAACTTGGCATAACCGAGGCGTCAGCCCCAGTCCCAAGCCACCCAAGCTGTTGGGAGTGGGTATAAAACAGACCCTGCTGGCCAGTCCCCAAGGGGAAGAGCTGGCTTGGGCAGGAAATATCATCGCTGACATTTAAGAGCCGGGGGGAAAAGCGCCCAGTTGGCAGGCGGGCAGAGCAGCTCCCAGTACTCCAGCAGCCCTCCTCTCACTCAGGGCTGCAGCCCCCTCTCTCATGCCTCACCACTGGCTCCACCTCCCATTGCTGCTTCCCTTCAGCAACTACAATCCAGTCCACGACTGCCATGTTCCTGCCATGGCTGCTCCTCCTTGGAGCAGGGCCACCTCTGTGCCTGGTGTTTGCCCATCCCAGAACAGCCTGGGACATGCAGGGCACAGCTGGGCTGGGACAGGAGATGCACTTCTAGCTCACAGGGGATCCTGGACCTGTCCTGCCTTGCAGGGGAACACCAGGGAGAGGGATGCTGGCAGCAGTGTGGCTGTTTATGGAGAGCCACAGGCCAAGGGATCATCCCCCTAGCCCCAGTTGCCCATCCTGGAGTGACACCCTCCCTGCAAGTGAGCACATGGAACACTCCATCCCACCAGGCTGGGAGCCAGGGGGAGCCTCCAAACTTGGCCCCTGGTGGGTGGTGGAACCTGACTCAGTGGGAGCTGGAGTCCCACTCTGCAGATGGTTCCAGCTCCCCAGGGTGATTCAGCCTCCTGCTTCTGGAGGAAGAGTTGGGGTGACCAACTGTGGGGTCTGTGGTGAGGACAGGAATGTCTGCAGGGACAGAATGTCTGTCTGGTGGATCAGCGGAGGTGAGATCCTCCTCCAGACACTGCGGTAGCTCAGTCACAAACCCTAGCCCTTGCCCCAAGTCCCTGAGAGCCAGCCTGATGTGGAAAATCCTGGGGCTTCCCCTCCTGGAGAAGGAAAGAGGTGAGGGGGCAGAAGGCTTGGAGCAGAGATGCAAGGATGGGGGTCCCTCACAGGACACAGCCCAGGGCAAGAGGGGCTGGGGTGGACAGGTGGAAGGAGCCCACTGGCAGAGGATGGAGATCCTGGCTGCTGCTAGGAGCTGGAGGTATCAAAGTAAAACCCCATCACTGCAGAGCCCAGAGCTGTCAAAAAGCTTCTCCTGGGCAAATGCACCAGGCTCAGACAATGTCAGGAACGAGCAGGAAGGTCACCAGGGCCCTGTCCACCCCAAGGGGACCCATTAGCAAGAGATCCCCTCATCCTATTGTCATGCCAGAGGAGCATCAAGAGACAAACCCCAACAGGACCCAGAGGGATGTGTGAGTGAACACTTCACCCACAACCCCAGTGGTGGGCTGGTGGGCAACAGCCAAGGCTGCCCTTCGAACTCACAACCCCAGTTTGTCCCAGCCCCAGGGGCTGCCAGCGAAGCCCAGCGTGAGCCTTTCTCCCGGTGCCCACTGCACTGCGATGGAGCGTACCTGCGAGCACAGATGGTAAACTCCAGCAGCAACAGGAACGCAGAGATCATAATTATCTGAACATAATGAAGGGTTTCATTAAATACACTTGGAAAACAACTCAGCAGCCGCACAAAGTTAAACTGCTGGTCTCAACTCTCCAAACTATTTAAAATTTATTAGCTTCCCCTGTGGGTCTCAGGCTTTTAAGTACCAGAGAATTCTTGAAAATGAGATATTTTTCCTTTTCTTTCCCCACCTTGTCTCTTTCCAATGGCTTTTGGCCTCTCAGAGGTGTCGGGGAGGGGAGGGAACTGCCAACCCCCACTTGGTTGCTCTCTCAGCCCCCCGCAGACACATTTTCTCTCCCACCTGTGCCCGTTGCTGCTCCCCCTTCCCTGGCTGCTCTGCGCTTGGGCTGCGGAGCGCAGCCGTTTCCAAAGGGATGATCAGATCAGAGGCACCTGCACACTGATCCCTGCTAAATCCCGGGCTCCAGTCTGCAGGTGGTTCTTGTTGCAGAGGGATTAGTGGGAGGCTGAATAAACCTGGGTTTGATCTAGTGCTAACTGGCACGAGGTAATGCCCTTGGCTAAGATGAGATTTACTGAGCTGTATCTCTTCATAATGTGTGAAGGGAGGCAGCGCGGGGAAGATGCTCAGAAAGAGATGTTCCTGGGTTTGGATAAGAGCAATAGTTTGGTGCTTGGAGAGGTGCTGGGGTCTGGTGCCAGATATGTGCTCAGCAAGGCTGAGGAGGGTCTGGCTGCACGTTCAGATGCCTTCTCACATCTGTGGGCAGAGGTTTCATATCTGGAGGAGCAGGGAGCAATGTGGCATTGATGGGCTGGTAGGAAAGAGACCTTGGTGGCTCCTACAGCAATGAAGATGCTGGTGGGGACGGGGGGTGGTTCTGGTGCCAGCAGACTAGGGGCTGGGCTGAAGCATCGTCTTTCTTCTCGGTAAGACTTCAGCTGGTGACAAGGGGAAAACTTGGTGGCCTCACTTCTGCTTGGGTGAAGTGTTGGATGCTGAGGGAAAGCAAGGGGGAGGATCTTTACTCATGGGAGACAGTAATGCTTGGTGCCAGACAGCCTCATTGAAACATTCTGATTTATAGCCCTCAGTTTCAGACCAGAAAGGAGCTTCAAACCCAGGGACGGTGCAGTGGGATCAGGCAAAACTTCACATTTCTCCTCCTTGTATGTTGGAAGCCCCAGGAGTTGTCTCCGACAACCACAGTCCTCCATCCTCCTACGTTTTTGGAAACAGCAGTGAGTTAATAAATCCAGGTTTTGGCCAAGATTCTGGTGAACTCTGATATCTTCATCCCAGGGCTCAGTGAGATCAGCAAAAGCTGCTCAGTGCGAGGGAAGGAAGGGTCTCAACACCTGCACAGCAGGGCAGGAGAAGAAAAAGCCTTTCCCTTTGCACCTACAGCCTCTCCCAGCTCTCTCTGCCCACTCTAGAGGCTCAGAGCTGCAGTACCTGTTGCTCATGGCTGCAATCATCTGGTTAGTTTGGAGCATCTCCCAGCGAGTGATGGAGGAGACATCTACAAAGGACATGTCTGTAGGGCAGAGCAGGGTGTGAGCCGCGTGCCAGGAGCTGGGGGAGCCGAGCAGCCTTCGCAGAGAGCCCAACAGCAGGGATGGTTAGTGATGAGAGAGCCAGGGACGGGCCCTGGAGCACCGAGCAAGCGGAACAGCGCGCGGCACAGGCGGGCTGGCAGTGTGCTCCGCAGGGCTGGGCAGAGATAACGCAATTACAGGTGAATTAAAGTGAACCAACTTCCCAGCGACAGCCAGCAGCTGCCTCGAACTTCCTCTTCCCTTGCAACAGGAAAGTCCCAAAGCTCCTGCAGGAGGGAGCACAGATGGGGCCAGAAGGAGACAAGGAGTTGCTCAAAGTGATTTTGAGCCCTGGCAGAGGGTGGGTGGGGGTGATGTGACCGCAGATAGGAGGAAATGAGTCCGCTCCCAGACATGGAATTGCCAGTCTAGGGGAGGCAGAGGAGGGGTATTGTCAGTGGGGAGGGGGTGCAGGACGTTCTGCTGTCTTGTGGGGTTTTATTTCTAGTGCCCCATGTTGCTGCCTTGCCTGGGGAGATGGGCCAGGAGCAGAAAGCTGAGGGGAGAGCAGCACACATGGAGCAGGCAGCTGCTCCCCCAGCCAGGGTCCCCCGGGGCACTGTGGTGACAGTGGCAAATGTGGGCATCAGGTGCAGTTATCTGGCAACGGGGAGGGCTTTTCCCGCAGGAATTAACGCAGGAGTGAGGCCAAGACTCTCAGAGCACTGAATTGAGGAGTTTGGCTGGGATGTGCTGTGCAGTCCCCTGCTGCTGGGTCACTGCTCTGCCACGTGTGCAATGAGCTGGCGGGTCTCAGCCTGCTCCAGTCAGAAAAAGTGGGGCAGCCAATGGTCACAGGGGTGACCAAGGAGAAGAACTCCTTCTTGTGAAAGTGAGCCTGGTCTCCCTCACAAAGATGTTTTCCTCCCACCAGGAAAATCTGCTCAGTGCATGTTTTCCAGGTTTTATTGCCTATTAAATGTGGGGGTGGGTCTGCTCCCTCTTTTGTGGATGCCCCAAACACAGTAATTCCTCTTCTCTCTTGTAAAGTGGCCAGATGAGGGAAACTATTTCTTCCATTAAATAAGCAGTTCCCTGCAGTGGCCTTGAGTATTTTCCTATCCAAAAAGGGGAGGGAGGGAGGGAGGGAGGGAAAGTGTCTGTGTTCCCTCTTGGGGAGTCAATCTCTTGGAGCAGGAGGCCTGCCTGTGTCTGGGGTCGGCACAGCTGCTACCCTGAGCTGAAGGAGCAGCTCAGTGTGTTACACACTGCCTCAAGCAGGGCATCCTGCAGCTGCAGACTGGCACTGCCTTGTGGGCATGGCTCCGTGTGAGGATCTCATGTGTGGGAGGTCTGAGTGGCTCTGCAGGCAGCAGAGCAGGGCAGGAGCTCATGCTGTGCCCCAGGAGAAACATGTTGAGTTTGACCGGGATGAGGGAGGGTCTTGTCCCCAGCCAAAGGGTCTCCAAAACTTGTCAGAGCCTGGGAGCAGCAGATCAGTCTTCAGTGATGAACCCATAGGAGATGCACAGAGAGCAGGCACAGCTTGGCAGCTGGACCTCAGCTGAGCACAGATGCTTCAGTAGGCAGTGATGGTCTCCCCTGGCCTCAGGACCTGCCACCTCATCTGTTTCCATCACGGCAGCTTCTCTGTAGGTTCTGGTCACTGATGGGCTTGCAGTCCGAACCCTGTCAGGCTCCGCTTGGATCTGTGTGGAGCCAAGTCTATAGCTGGTCAGGGACAAGCCCTTTGCTTCCAGGGCAGATGTTACTAGCCCCACTGTGAGGACACTGCAGCTGATGGCTGCCTTCCATGAAGGTGGTCCACACCACAGGATTCCTCTGCTGAGTCCCACCAAAGCAGGCCAGGGAAGGAGGAATGCCATGTGGTGAGGGGAAGGTTCAGGCTGGATCGTTGGAGAAACTTCTTCCCAGAAAGAGTGGGGAGGCCTTGGAACAGGCTGCCCAGGGAAGAAGTGGAGGCACCATCCCTGGAAGGGTTCAACAACCTGGAAGACAGTATGTTTGAGGAGCTGGATTAGTGGTTGTAGGGTTGATGGTTGGACCTGATGATCTTGAAGGTCTTTTCTGACCTTGATGATTCAATGATTCTAAGCCTGGTGCTTCCTGAGCAGAGACTGGCTCTGCACTGCCTTGGCTGCACTCACTGTGTCTGTTCAGGGGATGGATGACCTGGCAAGGTGCAAGGGATGCTGTGGGGTGGCTGCAGGTGAACCTCTGAGGCTGCTGCAGCTTTGTCTCCAGCTGGAGTTGGCGGATCACAGCCGTGTGTTGTGCTGGTGCACGAGAAGGGTCTGAGCTTGTGCAGTCAGGGCTGTGCACGTGTCTGCAAGGAGGAAGAGGAGAGGATTTAGTTTTCCATCTCAATCAGCCTGGTCTCTTTAGCCAGCTCGTACAAAGGGATGGTGGCTTTTCATGCTGCTCTTGATCTCGGGGCCAGCAGCAAAACCCTCCCGGCGGGTCCCAGGGCACCGTTCCCTCTTCTCTCATCCTGTGGCGATGCTCAAACCCTGCAGGCGGTACAAACAGAGTGAGGCCAGCACTAGTGATGTGGAGTGACGCTGAGCCAAGAGGGGGACACGGTCCTTCCTGCCAGCTGCTGCCTCACCACGTCCCGGTCCCAGCCAGCCACCATCACAGACTGGCTGGTGGGGGGCAGGGTCTGGTGGCTTGGGGAGCTCTGGGATCTGTGCTGTCCCCTCAGTGGAATCATTCCCATGGTTAGAAGGGATGTCCCATGCTGTGTAACACTTCATCAGAGGATCATTGGGACTGGCTACACAAATTGCTCTGCAGGGTACCCCAGTGCTGTCTGGTCAGTGCAGTCCCCTGTGACCTTGGGAGAGCCTCCTCCCAGTTCCACAGCTCTGACATCTGTCCTGCGCAGGTAAGGCAGGGGCTGTGTCCAGCCCTCCCAAGGAGCAGTTAGGACTCTCCAGCCAGTTCCCACCTCCTCATCCCCAGTTGATTTCAGTGGGAAGCCATTTCCCTTCCATGCTGCAGAATAAAACAGGGATCTTACTTATATTTCGCTGGTTTTTTCCCCTCTATTAAGTCTGTGACTAGAACATTGTGGCTTTTAAGTTTATTCCAACTGTTTGATATTTTACATAATCGTATTATTTATGTGACAAGATTAGAAGTACTCTGCATGCTGACAGGCAACCAGCACACACGCAATTTCTTGCCAATCCTTCACGAATTTGCATTGTGTTCCCGACTTCTTAGAGCCTGTGCAGATTGCAGCGTTAGGCGGAGAGTGAGGTGTGGAGAGAAGCAGAGGGGGAAGACGGGGAGGACAGGAGAGCTGCTCATCCCAAGCTGCCAGCTCCCTCTTGTCCTTCGAGATCTTTTGGCGATGCTGAATGGGTGCTCGGTGCCTGTCACACTGGGGCTAATGGAAATAACTGGCCGGGCTTCAAACCCTTGGCCTCTAACAGCAAGGGCTAAGCACACAAAGGTGTTTGCTTTAGTATCCCGCTGCTCACCCGTGGGATACTTGATTTATTCTATGCCTGTAAACATTCATTTCACACCTAAACAGGGGCAGGTTCATCACTTCTGCAATCATCATTTATTCATGTCGTGAGGGTTGCAGAAAGCAGAGATAAATGGATTTCCGTGAAATTGGTGCTCCAGGCTGCTCAGGAGCCTCCATCCTTCTCACCGGGCTCCAGAGTGGGTAGGAAACCTTCCCTGCTCAGCTCCTCCACCCTACTGCTTTGACACAGCATCCTCCACAGAGCTGTGCTGAGCCTCGAGCCAGAACACAGTGCAGCCAGAGGGCTCCGACCCCAAAATCAGCCAGGACACACTGGGTTCTGTCACTCCCACACATCACAAGGTCTCAGTCATGATCAAGGGATGGATTCTGCAGAGGTATCATGAGGCAGGTCTGCGGTTTTCTGGCTTGCCCTTGCTTTGGAGGAAGTCTATGTTTTCTGCATCAAGGCAAGTTTTTGTTAGGTGTCATTGGGCAGGGGTGGACAGGTAATATTAACCCTTTTCTGAAAGAAAAATCCCTGCCTCTGATGCCCTGTGCAGACAACAACTGGATGAGAGGGGCTAGTACTGCATGAAACCTCACAGCCCTCCTGAAGGCCACAGGCTTGATATGGAGCCTGGGACCTGGCTGTAGCCTCCTGCATCTGTTGGGGCTGGAATAAACCTTCTCAGTGCCCACAGCATGCCACGTCCCTGGTGAGGATGTCCTATGTCCAGCTGGCCCTCAGCCCACTGATGCTCCCCTGGTGCACCCCAGGATGGCAGAGCAAACCCTGAACCATCTGAGATGGATGTGCCCTCCCTAAATAATTCATGGCTCGAGCTCGTGCTTGGCTTCCTTTGTTATCTCGTTACGAATGAAAAAATGAACCAAGATTAAAGAGCTCTGGCTCTGTTTCCAAATTTATGGGCATTTAAAATGTGATGTTTGAGTCTGTTTCTCCTCTGACTGTTGTCAGGCTGATTCAGTGAGGAGCTGCGTGGGCACCCTGCTCCCAGCCAGCGTGGGGCATCGATGCTCAGATGTGTCAGAGGAGGGTCAGGATCCTGTACACCCCCGGGAATGAGTGGATCCAGAGACACATAGCCACAGGGCTTCATATGGCCCCCAGGTTCACCATCACATCCTCCTCCTCCTCACCCCTCTGTCCCACTGCTCCTTCTCCTTGCCACCTTTGGCCATTCTCCACCTCTGAGCATCCTACCTCCCACCCCAGCATGAAGCTGGTGAACCCTACAGTGTTAATTGGCTCTGACTTGGCTCTGCTCCGCAGAGCTTCACCTTCTGGAAGTGACCGTTTCTCTCTGTTCAGCCTGGAGGGAGCTGAGAGGGCAAACTTAGATTTAGACCTTGAATTTCTAAATGTCTGAAATGAGGTGAGATGAATCCACAGCTGCTCTGGCATCCTATCCCCATGATTAATCACTATCTGGGAGTGGAGCTGGGTTCTCCCTGCCTCCTAATTCAGCACCATTTTTTATGGAAATAAAAGCTCCTGCTGTGTCCAGCTCTGCTGATGGCCAGAGCACTAGCAGGAGCCCAACCAGCTCTGCAGAATCACACCTGCACCACGAGGACCTTCTGCAGAGCTAACCAGGTGGTCAGGGACAGCACAGAGCATCACTCTGCTCCCACTGGAGACCCCATACACCAGGTACCACAGGACCATGTGTCCTTCATCTTTCTGTGTACCAAGGGATGCTCTCCCAGGGCTGGCCACATAGAGGATGTCTAGGGGAGGAATGGGCTCCTGTGTCCCACTGTTCCACCAAATTTGGAAATAGGTCACCTCTCAGAGACACAGCATCAAAGGGAGATGTGGAGAAAATCCCAGAATGGTAGAGGTTGGAAGTGACCTCTGGAGATCATCCAGTCCAACCTCCTGTCAGAGGCGGATCCCATGGAGCAGGATCCACAGGGTGGGTTTGGGATGGCTCCAGAGCAGGAGACTTCATCTTCTCTCTGGGTAGCCTGGGCCAGGGTTCTGCCACCCTCAACAAGAAGAAAAGTATTCCCTATCTTCTGATTGAACTTTCTGTGTTCTATCTGTGCCCAGTGCCCCCTGTCCTGGTGCTGGACACCACTGAGAAGAGCCTGATCCCATCATGCTGACTTGCAATGCCCCTGGTAGATAGAGTGTGCCCACTGTGCCTGGGCTGTAGGCAGAGGGAGGGGTGCTGGTGCAGACATTGCCCATGGCAGTGCAGGCTCTCCTGGGCATCTACCAGGGACCAGGTCCTGTTTGAGGACTGAAGCATCATAAGATGTGAACAGGGCTGCGCTGAGGCAGCTCTGAACACAGGCTGCTTGGGATGATGCTTCTGAGCACACGTTCTGCCTTGGAGACTCCTGTGACAAAAGCCATCCCATGGCAGGAAGGGGACAGGGATTGTAAGTGCTGCTGCAGGCATCCGGACAGCAGGAGCTACTCTTCTGCCCTGTTCCTCTTTCTCTGCCTGTAAAGCAGCTTCTGGTAGTTCGTTGCCTGCTGTGGAACACAGCACTCCCAGCAACCACCGGACTGATTTGCTCCATCTCCATGACTGACCACGGAGGTGGTATTAGTGGAGTTTTCCTAGGAAAGAGAGCCAACACAAGGCAAAAGGGGTCTGCTCCTAAGGACAGTCAGTGATGTGAGGATCAGGAGGACCCAGTGTTCAGAGCACTCATGAGCAGGCTGTTTGCAGACACCCCTGTTCCTGTCTGACCTGTGACTGATGCTGTGTGTTCTTGAGCACAGCCTAGGCTTGTTACAGCCCAGGCTTGTTACAGCCCACCTTCCCTGCCATGGGTGCACCCTGTGCTCTGACAACCTTCTCCTTGCCCTGGAAAGCAGACCCAGACGGTCACTGCTGGAACTCACAGGCAGTTCCTGTTGATTTATTTGGGGGAGTGGGAGCAGGGGAGCAGAATATTGGTGATAATCTCTTTTATGACCACCGGTCTGTACCTGGTGCTGCAGTCACCACCCGGCGTTCTGTGGTATTGGTAAGGACCAGGTGAAGGCAGGTAGCACCATTCATCAAGGACAGCTCTGCCATGGATGCTAATGGGTGCTGAGCCAAGACATCACCCACCCACTCCCCCCATCAGTTTTTATCCTAAAATCAGCCTTTACTCGGAAAGTCTGTGCTCACATCCTGCATCGATGTCCGTCTGACAGGGGTTGAACTGACTCAGAAATAAAGAGCACAGAGCAGACAGGGTGAGAGGAAAATAGCTCTGATGTAAAAATAAACGGTGTCCAGCCACCCACTGTGTCCAGCTGAGCTCCCAGTAGGGTCTCACATGCCTGACACAGAGCAGCAGCTGCCCTTTCATTAGCAGCCTGCTCATTTTCTCCCCTCCAGCTGAATTCCCCTTGAAAAAAAGAAAGACACAAAGTGACAGGAAGGAGAAAACCCCTGACTCCAGTACTGTGAGCCCTGAGCAGCCTGGTGCACTAGCGCCTGCAGGGTCTTGCTGGAAGTGTGGGGAGGTGGGACCAGCCCTTTGGTCCTGTCCTGTCCCACAGCCCTTGCTGGGAAGGGATGGAGGGATCACTGATCTCCTCTTCCTCCCCCATCCACTGCTTCTTCAGGACCACTCTCTGCTTCCAGGTCTCTGCTCCACCTTTTCCTTATCTTTCTGCAGACAGGACCATCCTGTGTGTCTCAGGGGTGTGACCTGCTGCATTTATTTCATACTCAGTGGATGCCTCCTGATTCCAGCAGACACCACAGACTCCAACTGTTTAGATCCAGGGTAAAGGGGTCACCCTAATGGTCCCTCAGCGGGCACCACAAAAGGATCTCTGGTGTCTCCTGTGTCCCCCACCACTGCCTGATGCTGGCAGGATAAGCAGCTTGGAGGGGCAAGAGGACGCTACAGGAGTGCGGGTCTGTGTCTCACAGAAGCCTCTTTGTGCTGGGTTTCTGAGGATGGGTGCTACAGTGTGGGTTCACATCAGACTGAGGTGGACACACGATGGATGCTAAGCTCTTCCAACAGCTTTATACTGTGCTAAGTGCCCTTGAAAATGTGCTCTCTGGGCTTGGTTCTGCCTGTGAACACAGACTTTCCTTATTTTATTGGGTGCTGAGTTCCTCACAGTGTGAACAAGACCAGAGAGATGCTGCTGGAGATGCCCTCGGTGCTGGACTACCTTGGCTTTGTACTTCAGGCCAAGGGATCAAGTCTCACGGCACTGCCCAGACACTAAACACTCCCAAGCAAAACCCTGCACCTTTCCCATCCATCCTCCAAGAGGGGACCTGTGTCCCTGTGCTTAGAAATGTCCCCACCTCTCCGGACCCCCAGCTGTGTGCCCAGTGAAGCTGCGGGGAGATGGTCCTCCATCCCATCTGCCCAGGGAGCAGCTGATGCAGGCCTTCCCTGCATGGCTGGAGAAGATTTATTCACAAGGAGCATCCACAGGTGTGGGCAGGAGGGCTTGCTCTAGCAAGCCTGAACAACACAGCTCCTGCAATGAGCAGACCCAAGACCTTTAAGTCTTTGCAAGGTACTTCGTGGAGATGTAAAGGCTCAAATATCCTGGTTCTCTCTCTCTTTATGGAAAACCCACAGCAAACCCTGCAACGCAGAGGAGCCAGGCACCATAATCTCGCCTCAGCTCCCCGAAACTAGCCAAGCAGAGGAGAAAAATGATTTAGATGATTTACAGCACTTCGGAAGAGTTGAAAAAAGTGAAGTAAATAATAAATCAAAACCAGCAAAAAGAACAAGAATACATCCATCTTTTATGAGCTCTATTCACTGCTGTATGTACAGTTCAGACATAAAACAAACGCGCCGTGCAAAGTTGCTGCTGCCTCAGAAGTGTCTGTGCCCAGCAGTTTCAGAGCACTTCCCAACTACATAAAAGCAGAGGCAGAGGGAGGCGCAGGCGTTGTCTGCTGAGCGCAGGAAACCAGCTCCTCTTCGCTGCCTCCTTATCAGCCTTCTGCATAGCCTAGCATGGGGATGGTTTCAGCTGGGAGTTGGGCACCACAATGAATCCTTGATAAAAACCATATATTTTTTCCCAGAAACCAAGTTTTATCTCCAAGGTCCTTGTCCCACTGAAGCTGCACCTGATGTGTTCATCAGCCGCAGAGTGTCCTCTCAGCCTTATCACAAACTCTAGTGAACACGGCTGACTGAAGGCTGCCTGGAGTTCTCCAGAAGGTCCCTTCACACCACCCGCAAGTGCTCCTCGCAAAACTTCCCTGGGGAAGAGGCTCCTGAAAACCTGTTTCTCTGATTGTCCAACTGCCTGGGAGGCAGCTGAAGGACCCTCCAAACCCTGACCCGAGGGTGGGTCACTGCAGCAGAGCAATAAAAGTGAAAATGTGGGAGCCACAGATACAGTGACCTCTGGCTCTTGTTTGAGGAGGTCCAGACATTCTCTGCACAAACTCTGTACTGAAACCTCTCCTATAGCTCTCCCTACAGACAGAGTCCAAACATGGGAAGTATCTGCTTCAGGGTCCTGTGCAGAGACAAAATCCCCCAAAGACACTGTCCCAAGAGGGTCTCTTTAGGGCTGAAGCCTTGCAAGGATGCAGACGTGGGACTGGTGCACCTCTTGCAGCCACAGAAGTCCCACGTGAACCCTGAATAACCAGCCTTCCACCTCCTTCACCCCAAGGGTGATAGAGCCTGAGGTGATGTGACCAAGCCCAAGACCTGGACAGAACCTTTCTCATGGGGTTGCAAGGATCAGCCTTATTGTGCAAAATCACTCAGTTTACCTCCAGGCACCCCTGATCCCCTGATCCTCTTCTGGAAGGCCTGAAAGTCTGTGCCTGAGAACCCACATGGCCTCTTGACCCTGAGGGTTGAAATTTGTGGTTATCTTTGGATCAGAAACAGCCTCATCCTCCAGTTTTCCTGATGGGTCATAGAATCATTAAGGTTGGAAGACACCTCCAAGATCATCCAATCTAACCATCACCCCAACCCAAATCCTGCCTAGTAAACCCTGTTCCCCAGGGCCACAGCTACTCAATGTTTGAACCTCTCCAGGGACAGTGACTTCCCCCCTCTCCGGGCAACCTGTTCCAACTCCTGACCACTCTGTCAGGGAAGAAACTCTTTCTAATGTCCAATCTAAATGATGCTGAGGACTTAGAGGCTTCTACAAATCCCCACTTTTCTTGCAGGACATGACTCCTCAGTGTGGTTTTCTCTCAACGGATTGGCAGAACAGAGGAAAATCACTTTGAGACATCTGGGGTGAAGGACACTGAGCAACATTCACAGCAGTGTCCTGTTTCTACAGCCCCCAAAACAGGGAGGTTGGTTTCAAAACTGAGGAACAGCAGAAGACTTCAGCTCCTCCATGCTGAAACCTCTGATAGGTAACAAATCTAAACTCTAGGATCGACTAATCCCAGAATCCTAGAATGACTGAGGGTCAACCAGCCCAGCCCAGGACCTAACATCACCCCATCGGCCAAACCAGGGCACTAAGGGCCACAGCCAGGCTGGCCTTCAACACCTCAAGGGATGGGGACTCCACCACTGCCCTGGGCAGTCCATTGCAGTGGCTGATCCCCCTTTCCATGAGGAAGGGTTTCCTAACATCCAGCCTAACCCTCCCCTGGCAGCTTCAGGCTCTGCCCTCTTGTCCTGGCACTAGTTGCCTGGGAGAAGGCAACTAACAACCCCCATTGACTACTACCTGATTACAACCTCTCTTCAGGGAGTTGGAGAGAGGGAGAAGGTCCCCTCCGAGTCTCCTCTCTCCAGGCTAAACACCCCCAACTCCCTCAGCATCTCCTCATCAGGCTTTTCCTCCAGTCACTTCCCCAGGATGCCATTGGCCTTCCGGGCCACCTGGGCACCCTACTGGCTGCTATTCAGCCCGTTGTCAACCAGTACTGCCAGATCCCATTTCTGCCAGGCCACTGGTGATTATGTAGACATCTTTCTCTTTCTTTGGACCCAAGTTCAACATTGCACAGACTGATGCCTGCTATATACAGATCCTCTGCTGCTTCTACAAGAGAAGGCTGGAAGATGTTTCAGGCCCCCCCCGGACACAAGTTCTTCATTGGATAAAAGACAGAAGTGCCTGTAGGCAAAATCTGTGGAGACCTCTGAATTCATTTCAGGTCAATATCTGCCAGGTTGTTCCTCAGATAAAGAGTGATGTGGGGAACCTAGGGTTTGGAGGCAGAAAGAGAAAGATGTTTAGATAACCACCTGGGGAAGGACAATGGAGAAACCTCTTCAGCTGAGCCCTACCTTAACTTCTCTGCTTTGATGTCTCCAAAACGCAAATCTGCACTAGAAGCACAGAATCACAGACTGGTTGGATTGAAAGGACCTTCCAAGCTCATCGAGTCCAACCAGAGCAGTTTGCTCAGAACCCCAAGGGACAGCCTGATCTGTGATGGCTCTAGGAATGGGGCTTCTCCCACCTCTTGGGGCAATCTGAGCCAGGGGCTTTCACCCCGCTCAGCATAAACATCTCTTCCTTGTCTGCAGTCTGAATCTCCCTCTTCCAGTTTAACCATCACCCCTTGTCCTGGCACAGCCATCCTTCCTGAAAAGACCCTCCCCAGCTTTTGATCAGGCCCTTGAAGCCCTTAAAGACCACCAGAAGGTCTCACCAGAGCCTTCTATTCCCCATCTGAACCCCCCAGCTCTCCCAGCCTGGCATCCCAGCAGAGGGTTCCCCCACTCCCAGCATTGCTGGGGCTTCCGCTGGCCCCGCTCCACCAGCTCCAAGTCTCTGCTGGGCTGAGCTGCTCAGAGCTGGACCCAGCCCTGCAGGAAGGTCTCAGCAGAGAGGAGCATAGGGCACAGTTCCCTCCCCTCCCTCAACTGGCAGCCCAGGACATGGGAGTCTTCTTGGCTGGAAACCCACGCTTCCAACTCATGTCCTATTTTTACCCACCACCATCTCCAACATGGATCCCATTCAGGGGTCTCCAGTAACGGTCTCTCCTGTCAGAAATGAAGGTCACAAACAGGGAATGCCCAGGGGCAGGGTCACCAGCTGTCAAGGAGAATAATAGACAGATTTGAGGCACATCAGCTTTGAAGGACTCTCCTCTGGTGTGTCCAGCCCAATGATGCTCAGGCCCTGCTCTGTTCACATCCTAATGAGTTCAGTGCAACAGGACACTCCAGATCTACAGGGGAGTGACAGGGACCACATGGGTGAACTTTGCTGACATCCTCATCAGCTTTGATAAATCACAGCAGATGTGTCAGGATGGGGCTGGTCACATCTGGGTTTGCTAGCTGCTAACCCACATCAGGCACTGGATGACGTGGTCTATTTTATCTTGGTTTTGACAGGAAACTGGAAAGACCAAGGAGGAAGGAGCCTGAAGTTCTGCCTACATCCAGGATGCCCTGGGCCCCCCCAAGCTGTTTGATGCGATGTTGGGTGCAGACTGGCTGAGTCATGAGGCCAGGTTCTGGCTTATCCTACAGCAGAGTTCCTACCTCTCAGACTTCACAGGCTTCTGTAGCCTTCTTGGGCTGGCAGGTTCCTTGCAGGGTCCCATCCCACCAGCTGTTGGCTATAAATCTTTGTTCTGGCTGATGGTGGCTTTTCCTGCAGGACACTGCAGCAGCCTGTCCCTTCAGTCCCGAGGGAAGTTGGCTGCTTTGGTTCACTGGGCAGATGCCCCGTCCTTTGCTATCAGCCAGCAGTCCCCGACTGATCCCAAAGGTAGCAGATTCCAGCCACACCTGCCTGCTTCTTGAAGCTTCCAATGGAAAAAGCTCTGGAGAATCAGTCTCACCACCGACCTTCTGGACTGTAAACCCAGCTGCACTTCTTCAGGCTGCAGCAGGAGCGCGGTTGATTTCTGGAGAGCCCTGGTACACTGCACTTTCCTCACCAGTAACCTCCCACTGCCCTTCTGTGGAGAGATTTTCTTTTCTCGACAGCCGCAGCTCCTGGAAAGAGTAATTTAACTTTGAGCTGCATGAGATCAGTGCTCTCTCTGCTCACTGATCACCCACCTCAGCTCTACAAATCCTATGAAGGAGAAGGAATGGCTCAGGAGGGTCTTCTCCACTCCACCAGGAGCAAGGCTGAGAGCAAAGATGCTCTGAGCTCCAGGACAGATCTCACAGATGTGAACCCCTCAGCCCAGGAGCTGGTGACCACACAGCAGTGGAAGTCAGTGGGAACTGAGACACATGTGGGATGGGGCTAGTTTGTCCCCAAAACCACAGTGGCAATGTCTGTGGTCATACTGGATTGTGATGTGCACTAGGAAGAGCTCACCCCTCATACCAGTGCCCTCTGTGATAAACTGAGCTACTCCCTACTGCTGGGACAGCCAGGGTTCCAGTGGAAGCCATTTGAGGGACACAGCACTGCCCAATGAGCCATCATCTCTCATCAGATGGTGGGAACTTGTTCATCATTTCCTGCTCCTGACTCCTTCCAACTCCCACACCTTCTGGAGCTTTCCTAGGAAGAACAGTTCTCAGACACCCTTACCCCTGTGAGCAAGCCCAGGGTGTTGGTGCAGCAGCCAGCAGGGTCTATCCTTCCTGCACACCCTCCTGAACAGCCTCACAGCACAGCAGAGAATAACCTCCTGCCAAGCACCATCACCATCAGAGCAAAGCAGGGGCTGCCAGTGCCCAAGGGCTGGTGGGGTTGGAGCACCAGTTTGGGTTGTGCAGAAGGGCAGGCTTTCCCCAGAAAGATCCCAGTGCAAGGCAGTGAGGGTACCCCCACAGTACCACCTCTCTGGGCAGGTGTGCAAGACATGAAGGCTTGAGACCTACCACCTCCCTCTGTGGGAGCTCTACCAGTAAAGCCCAGTTAATAAGACACTTCCTCCATGACTTTCTTCTGATTCTCTGGCCATGTTCAGAAGAACATTCCTCCTAACTCAGATATGGAGAAACTGAGGCACAGGTTATCCTGGTCTGTGCAAAGCTTCAGAGCAGTTTTGCAGCAAAAAGGGTCATTGCCTTGGGAGCTACCCTGCCCCAGGTTCCAGTGACAGATTCCACAGAGCACCCTTGTACCAAGCTCAGGCACAGTACCCCTGGGAGAACTGACCAGCTGATTTCAGGCTGCTCCCCAGCCCATGGTCCCCCCAGCATGTTCCACCCTTTGCACATGGCCTGGAGAAAGGAGGTGGGCCATAGGGCACGAGTGGCACCTAGAAAGGAGACAACTGGATCTTCCTGCCCTTCTCCCACTCCTCCGCAGCAAGCAGTGCTGGTGCCCTTGGGGTCCCTGGCACCTCTCTTGCAAGCTCAGTGCCAGAAGCTGTGGGTGCCCTTGCGGCGCTGGGTAGCTGGAAAGGGGCCGTCTGAAGCAATCTGCAGCGCGTGCTGCTTTTAATTAGAAAGGGCTGCACGCCCACCTGCGAGCCGCTGTAAATCTGGTCTGCGCTGTAAAGAATGTCCTGGGTTTAAGTTGTAATTAGAACTTCTATTGACGGCGCAAAGCCTCATTTTTCATGTGAAGCTGCTCATTGCTCCCAGTCAAGAAATCAATCTGGGCCCGTTGAAGAGATGGGGCCGTCAGATTTGCAGGATGGATTGATGGTGGAGAACACAGACTTTCTTAACCCCTCTGCTGCCCTGGCTCTTGCTGAGGTGAGCAGGGGGCAGGAGGACCAGAGCCTTCATGGCTCTGCACCTTGCTGCAGGCACCTTCAGTGCAGAAAGGCAGCCAGAGCTCTGCTTTGTAGGATGGTGACTGGCTGCATTCCCTGCCTGAGCAGTGCTAGGACAGAGCTTAGCACTTCAAACTCTTCCAGTTGTGTCACACAGCTACAGACACTTGCAGCATCCTACTGTCATTACCAGTGTTGCAGCAGCTTGTGCTCCTGGGAAAAGCCGTGGGGCTGCTCCCGGAGGGAAACACATTTGCTCCTTGGGGATGTTGTTGTCTTGCTCCTCTAAGGATGTTACTTGTCACTTTGGTTTGAGTCCAGAGCTGGATCCCATGTCCCTTTGCTGGGCTCTGTGTCCTGCACTCGCTGCTGAGACCACTGTTTTCAGCCGGAGCTGCTCTCTTTGCTACAGAAAAAGTCACCAGGCAACAAGCTGGTGCTTTGCCATAGTTTAGAACACTGGCTGTTCCTGCTGCAGCGGGTACCAGGGATTAGCAGAGCATTTGCCCATGTGTCTGTGTCCCTGCAGACTGATTAGACCGGGGCCACTTAATTACTGCCTGTTAGGAACCTCTGCTGCAGCAGGGACAGCCCAGCACAGTCAGCTGGGGACCTCACAGTGAAAAGAGTAGAAATGGGTTTGGGCAGGAATATCAGCTTTTATCTCAGCCAACGTCCACAGACCAATACTTTCTATTCCAGCAGCTATTCCATAGTCTCTGCTTTTTGACCCTTTCCTGGCCCACCTCACATTTGGTGCAAACCTTCAGCTCAGCTGGGACAAGTCTAAAGGACTTCTGGCTGCCCGCAGCATCTTGAACTCTGTCAATGCCCTGTTGTGCTCTCCAGTGAAGCCTCTGGAGCATCAGTCATCTCTCGTTTTTGTTCTTGTTCTTTGCCAAGCAAAACAGTGCCCTGTGAGGGCTTCTCTTCTCATTCCATAGGAGGGTCTTGTAGAGGAACCCAGAGCAGGAACCTCTGTGTCAACTGCTTCAGCTTGTCTTGAATGTTCCACCTGGGACTGCAGCTAAGGATCTTCAGCAAATCTCCTCCCTGCCAGGCCTCTGTGTTCTGCAAACAGAACAGCAGAGCTGGATCCTGCCTGTCACTCTGTAGCCAAGGACAGCATCTGGGTGGCTTCTCCTTTGGATCCTGTGGTGGTTGCTCTGTGCAGTGCCTAAGCTCTCATGTATTCAGGGAAAGGAGTCTTCCTTCTTTTGTCCTCTGAATTTTTGCCCAGAATCCCTGAGCTTCCCTGATCCAACTCCATTCAGCATCACATTGACAAGCATGGGGACAGAGCGCTCCAGTTTGATGTCTCAGGCACCAGTGGAAAAGAGACAGGGCAGACTCTGGAGAGCTGAAAACCAGCAATCTCCTCTCAAAAGCTCCCTGTTTGTCAGAAGCATACCACCCTACTGCCACCCTTGTGCTTCACATTCATGGTGGTGGATGTTTCCACTCTTGACTTCCTCCATGCCCCAAGCTGTCTGTCCCACCAGCTCAGCACCCCTGACCTGGTTCCAGCTCAAGAGGGACTCTGCCCACCACAGGGTTCCTCACCAGTCTGTGCTCCTGCTTCTCCCATGATCCTTCCAGTTGTGTTTTGGGGTTGATTCTTCCTCAGGATCCGCTGTGGTGGGTCACAACCACAACCCCTGTTTTCTCTAGTACCCTGCTCAGAGGGCAATGTTGTCAAACACCTTCCTGTTAACTGTTCTCACCTCATCAGGGTACAACACAGCCGTGTCCCAGCGCTGGCAAGGAGGTGTTTGGCTTCTGGTGAGGAGCATCACCCGTCAGACCACAGCCCAGGTCATCTAAGCTCCACACGGCTGGGGAGGATTTTGGCATGGGTTCAGAGGTGGAGGATGTTCTCCCACCCCATGTTATGTGCCAGACAATACTAGGGGATGCTGGGCAACATCCCTCAGATAGTAGTCCACAAGGAGGAAGGAGGCTAGGTCTTTTTTTTCAGGAGATGCCCTTCCTGGGAACTCCTGCGGATGGTTGCACTGTTATGTAAATGTATAGTATTGAAAATCTGGAGACAGCCTCCCCAGCAGAGGGTCAGGAAGTTGTAAAGAAGGTGATGTGAACTAATCAGAGCCAACTTAAACCTTCCCAAGACCCGAGTTAAGCCTGACGTGGATTTGGATTCACACAAGATAAAGAGGCAGCTCTTGGAGAGCTGGCCTCTGGAGCCAGTTCAGATTAACCTGGATTTCCAGCATCATTTCCTGCTATTCCAGTCCACAAATCCCAGCAGCTCTGCCAGTGCACACCAAACTGGACCACCAAGCTCCAGTGACATGTGTGACTCTGCCAGCCCAGCTTGTTCTTGCCTGCTGGTGCTACTCTACTGGTGCCTCCTCCTCTGCTCTTGGCAGAGGCAGGGTGACACAGGCAGAAGAGTCTAAGTCCCAAGGAAGGGGCAGCAGTGCTTCCTCGGGCATGTGTGGGTGTGTGAAAAGGGCCAACAGCCTGCTGCAGCACTTCACCTCATGACCCACATCGTGATCCACATCCCCTACGGGGAGGCAAAGCCCACAGTGGCTGTACCAGCAGTGCCCTCCTGGCATTGACAGAGAGACAAGTCACAGAATCACAGAATCATTAGAGATCAGAAGGGACCTCAAAAATCATCTAGTCCAATCCCCCTGACACAGCAGGATCACCTAGACCAAGTTGCACAGGAACATATCCAGGCAGGTCTTAAACATCTCCAGAGAAGGAGACTCCACAACCTCCCTGTGCAGCCTGTTCCAATGCTCTGTCATCCTCACTGTGAAGAAGTTCCTTCTGATATTTATGTGGAACCTCCTGTGTTCCAGCTCACACCCATTGCCCCTTGTCCTCTCACTAGATGACACTGAGCAGAGCCTGGCTCCATCCTCCTGACACCCACCCCTCACATATTTATAAACATTAATGAGGTCACCCCTCAGTCTCCTCTTCTCCAAGCTAAACAGACCCAGCTCCCTCAGCCTTTCCTCATAAAGGAGGTGTTATACTTCCTTCATCATCTTCATTGCTGTAGAAGTCCCCGCACAAGTGGTGCCTGTCACTAACCCCAGCCCTGATGTTCTCCCTCCTGTGGGTCTGTGGTACCCTATGGCACTTCTGGGGCTGCTGGAGGTGGGACTGGGGTTAGACAGTCCCTAACTGGAGCCTGGCATGAGGCCTTATGAATTCCCACCCTGGCCTCCAGCTGAGCAGAAAGAGCTGATTACTCATCCTTCCCCTGGTGCCGAGCTGGCTCCAGGCTCCTGCGCTTCCACTAATGCACTGGCTGCACTTGGCAGGCTGGGAATCCTGATCCTGCAGCCCTGGGGGAGCTGTGGGATGTGTGTCATAGAGCACCCACCCTGCAGATGGCCTCTGGCTTTGGCCTTTCTCTCCAGCTTTCTATTGTGACACAAAACTTGATTGAACCTGAAAAGCAAGGTGGGGGTATGTGGAACTGTGAGAGGGGCAACAGAAGCAGAAAAGCTGGCAGAGAGGAGGGTCTCCACATCCCAAGTGTTTCTGGACGCCAGTAAGAGTGGGGCTGCCTTTCCCTGCATCACTGTGTGGGTGCTGTCCTGGATCTGGAGTACTGGGTATCCCCAGCTGTCTGTGGAGGGAGTTTCCCCTTCCAAAAGAGCCTCAGCTACTGCTCAGCTACTAAAGAAACTCCTAGCCAGAAGCACAGAGCCTCCTGGCCCAGGCCATTTTGCAGGGCTGGAGCAGGACATCTCCCCTGGAGTGATCCCTTCCAGCCAAAGACACTGGGCAAACACCTCACTCTAGCCCTGCTCCTGGGCTGGGAATTGCCCTTCCCATCTCCACCCCTTGACCTAGATGAAGGGGACACCCTTAGTGCTTTCGGAAGGGGGAAGACAGAAGGCCAGTGAGGCTGGGTGGTGACAGGCAATGGGGATGGGGATGGCATCCACAGGTTGGGCTCTACTTCTGCTCAAGTGTCCTGGAGCAAAGGCACATGGCCGTGAGATGGGGGTTGCCTGGCAGGGAGCAGTGGGTGGATGACCATGCCCTGACAGTGTCCCGGCAGAGCTGCTGCAGGATGGCTCTTGCTGTGACAGCCAACGAGCTACAAACCCACCTTAAAATAGACTCCAGGAGGGCTTTGTCTCAAAGCCTATTATCTGCTCTGAATGCCAGATTAGTGAGCAAAGCCCTCCTTGGGCTTTGAAAATGCTCTGCTAAGGAGGGATAATCATGTCATTGAGGCCCTCCAGGAGCCCCCGTGGAGGAGCTGTGCACAGCAGTGACCTCAGCAGATGCTTTATGTAAAGGGGATCAAGGGAGAGGGGGCATGGCTCTGCAGTACAAGGTTGCCTTCCATGGCCACCATCACCAAGGATCACCCATTTCTCTGCGTCCTGACCATCTGGAGCTGTGTGTGGGCTGGCAGCACACCCTGGCATCTCCTGCTCTCACTCCAGCCCCACAAAACCCTGCTGCTTTGGCAGAAGGGCATCAGCAAGGCAGGGTATGAGCCCAGCAACCCTGCTGGTACATCCTTGCTGTGGGCAGAAAAGGCAGAGGGTTCTCCCCTTCAGCAACTCCACACAGACTTCTGGGTCTCCCATCTCACCCCTAAGCACTCCTGCTCTCTCTCTCTCATCCTTCCTACAGACCTTCTCCCCTTTCTTCATGCTGGGACAGCCTGTTTCCCCTTCAGGCCATCAGTGTCTGATGCTGCTGGTGAAGCTGGGGAGCCCTGAGCAGGTTCTGACTGCCCATCAAGCCCTGCTACAAGGCAGCAGCAGAACAGCAATGGAGATCTGCCAGGGGAGTAGGAAACCCCTGTCCCCCAAGCACACCCCATCCCAACACACCCTGTTTCCCAGCCGCCTGCTGGTCTTTCCAGTCTCCTACTACTTCCCCAGCCCCTGATGTGGATCAGCCCACTGCTGCCTGTGCCCCATGGTCACAGAATCACAGAACATTAGGGATGGGAAGGGACCTCGAAAGATCATCCAGTCTAGTCCCCCTGACACAGCAGGACCACCTAGACCAAGTCACACAGGAACATGTGCAGGTGGGTTTTAAACATCTCCAGAGAAGGAGACTCCACAACCCCCCTGGGCAGCCTGTTCCAGTGCTCTGTCAGCTTCACTGTGAAGAAGTTCGTGCTGGTATTTATATGGAATCTCCTGTGTTCCAGCTTGCACCCATTGCCCCTTGTCCTATCACTAGATGACACTGAGCAGAGCCTGGCTCCATCCTCCTGACACCCACCCCTCACATATTTATAGACATTAATGAAGTCACCCCACTGCACAGACCCCAGCATCTGCTGCTCATTGCCTGTTACCATTGAGCCCCAGACTGGACCTCTCTGGGGCTGTCTCCTTCCCCCATGACAGTGTGCTGGCAGGAGACCAGCCCACTCCTGCACTGCTTGGCCAGAGCACTTTGACTCCCACTGCCAGTCGATTATCGAATGCATTAGTGGAAGCAGGAAGCAGCACGGCTCCTGGAGCACTCTCCTTGCCTGTCTCCCACTTGGTTTCTTGTGCCAGCCCTAGGCTGACATGTCCTCTGGAGGTCCTTTCTAACCCCTAACGTTCTGTGCATCTGTGTGCATCAGAGCACCAGCACATCCCCTTGGTGCTGCGCAATGACTTACGGGCAGGTGGCTTCATTCCAAGTACAGGAGATCCCCCGGACAGATCCCATAAACCGTGAGCACGCTGCAGACGAGCTTCCACTGGGCCTCGCTAAAACACTGCTCGTAACACACACCTAATCACAGGATATTCCTGGGCTTTCTGGGTTAGATCTCTGTGCCGCACCGGGAGCTTGTGCTGGGATTTACGGGATGTTTTACAGGTTACAAGGAGGAAAAAGAAGCTGCCTTTGCTCTTTATGGGGCAGCTTTTATGTTCTGCAGTTCCCGCACCACGTTTTTACTGCTCACTATCCTAAGCCCCATCAATCCAGAGAGAGCATCGAGGCAAAGGCTCTGAGGCTGGATGGTAACAGGCAACGAGCAGCAGATGCTGGGGTCTGTGCAGTGGGGTGACTTCATTATAAATATGTGAGGGGTGGGTGTCAGGAGGATGGAGCCAGGCTCTGCTCAGTGTCATCTGGACAAGGGGCAATGGGTGCGAGCTGGAACAGAGGAGGTTCCATATAAATACCAGCACGAACTTCTTCACAGTGAAGCTGACAGAGCACTGGAACAGGCTGCCCAGGGGGGTTGTGGAGTCTCCTTCTCTGGAGGTGTTTAAAACCCACCTGCACATGTTCCTGTGTGACTTGGTCTAGGTGGTCCTGCTGTGTCAGGGGGATTGGACTGGATGATCTTTCGAGGTCCCTTCCCATCCCTAATGTTCTGTGATTCTGTGACCATGGGGCACAGGCAGCAGTGGGCTGATCCACATCAGGGGCTGGGGAAGTAGTAGGAGACTGGAAAGACCAGCAGGCGGCTGGGAAACAGGGTGTGTTGGGATGGGGTGTGCTTGGGGGACAGGGGTTTCCTACTCCCCTGGCAGATCTCCATTGCTGTTCTGCTGCTGCCTTGTAGCAGGGCTTGATGGGCAGTCAGAACCTGCTCAGGGCTCCCCAGCTTCACCAGCAACACCAGCAGCACCACACACTGATGGCCTGAAGGGGAAACAGGCTGTCCCAGCATTAAGAAAGGGGAGAGGGTTTGTAGGAAGGATATGGACAGACCTGAACTGTTACTTCCTGCTACCCCCAATCCCACCACATACAGCTGAGCATCTCTTCATCAGCCATCTCAGCTTTTAGGGCTCTAGCACAGGCAAAGCTGCCCACTGGACAGTGGGGTTCTCCTGTCCTGCCTGGCTGCTGCCACAGGCAGTTGCATATTTGAGCCCAGAGCCTGCTCTGTGAAGGACAGGAGAACCCAAAGTACATCTGACGATACTTGAGGTGACTCCACGGAAGTGCTTTGGGTGGTAAAAGACCCCACATCAGAGCTCTTGAAGGGGTGCAGCATTGCTCTTCATCACCAGTCATCTGTGATTAACTGCAGGTACTGCAGTGAAGTCTGGGGACATGGCCAGAGCACAGCTCCCTGAGGGAGGTGCTGTGCAAACCCTGTGCTGTGGCCAATCCCCATCCCAAGGGAATTGTCCCAAATTAAATCTGTTGTTTCACCAGCGCGTTCCCTGTGTCTGTCCAGAGCCCTAGCTGTGGGCAGCAGATGGTTTCCTGCACATCATAACATGTTTCTTCTCAGATCAGATAATTTGCTCCGCAACCTCAATGCACATATCTTACAACATTTTGTCACCCTTTATCACTGCAATTTCATTGCTATCATGGCCTAGTGAATCGTTATTGATGGACTCTTAATATCAGTGCTGTTGCTTCAGAGGGATGTGTTTTAATGAATTTTTCTTCTCACCCAGCAGTACAGCTGCACTCCGATACGGTTCAAGGGGTAGGGCTGTGGCTATAAAGCTGAGAGCATCCCACATAGGGTAGAGGTGACCATGCTGAGCTGCCCTGTGCTTTATTACCTGATTCCTGCAGCCAGTGACTGTGATGCAGGGACTCCCTCCTGATGCTCAGGAACTCTCATGGCTGGGGATGCCCAAATTTCCACTGCAGCTCCACAGCAGCTCAGCTTTGGCTGTTGGAGAGTTGTCTTTGAAGTGTTTTCATGTTCTGTTTTCCTTTCCAGAGGATGAGCAAGTCCAGGACGTTCAAAGCAGGAGGTTTGCTTTGCAATGTTGTCCTTTCATACCTTTGTTTTTCTGGTGTGGGCTGTGAAATATCTCTGCAGGTGCAGAGTGCAGCGTTGCCCTATCGGCTGAGCCACCTTGACCTCCTCCAGGGCAGGCACGCTCACCCGGGAAGGCAAAGGCAGAGGCAGAACCAGCTACAGGCACATTCCTGACCTGAAGCTGCAGAAGTGATGGATGGCTCTGCTACGAAAATGAGCTTTAAGCCTGTGCTTTGCTGGGACAGCAGTTCTGTGGACACCTCTGTGGAGATGTCCTCCTTGCAGAAGTCGAGAGAGCAGCGTGCAGCCCTGGGCCTGTGGTGTGTGCCGCCAGCAAGCGGAGAGGGCAGCTGGTCTGCATGTCTAATTCCTGGCCCGGCTTCAACTCCAGCATAAGCTGAGCTCATCTCGTGCCCGCTCTGCCCCGAGCCCCCGGTTCAGAGGCGGGGTGCTGAGCCCTGTCTGTCTCACCGCTTGTAAAGTGTCTGTCACTCCGGGATGGTGACAGCTCGACGGGCTGGATGCACTCAGCCTGTCTGCTCAGAGGAGCGGGGCCGGAGGCTGCATTGCTGTGACAGCTATGGAAATACTGAGGGTGAGGAGGCAGCTGGCCTCAGCACAGCCTGGTGTCAGGTCTGCAGCTGTCCCTGCTGTGGGACTTCCCCAGCCCACCTCAGTATTACTTCTGCAGTACCAGCTTGTCTCAGGGCACAGCAAAGTAGTCACTTCCCTTTGTGGTGTTTGCTCACAACAGAGTCACTGGGGCACCTGCTTCATCTCCTCTGTGGGAATGGCTGAGGGACACAGGAAGGGACAAACAAAGGTCCATCCTTGCAGACTGAGCCGGGCGCTCTGCATCTGTGCAGCGCTGGAGCGAACAGTCGTGGTCCTTAAAGGACTGTGCCATAGGACACGAATCAGTGTGAGCAGGAACATGACCTCCTTGGAGCCTGGCCATGGTGCCAGCAGTAGAGCGAGCCAAGAACACGCTGAATGGGCAAGTCGAGTCAACAGCCCCTCAGAGCTGAAGCCCTCCAGGAAGGCCGACGACAGCTGGACAAGGTTAAACAGTGCTCCGCTCTGTCTGCCGGCCAAAAGGGAGGCACTTGGGACGTAACCTTGTTTTCTGACAAGAGCTGGCTCTGGAGCACTTGATGGTTTTAATAGTGTTCAGTGAACTCGAGCAGAGGAGGTTGTGAAACAGCAGAGCTGGCTCCTGTGGAGAGCTGCACTTCACCTGATAATGAAGAGATGTTCGTCACAAAGAACACAAAAAGGAGGTGAATGCAGAGGGGAGCCCTCACTAACCCCAGCCTGAGCTCTGTCCTTTTGGGGATGGCAAATGTTCTGCGATGGGGTGCCAGGCTCGATGGGGAGCTGGGACACAGTGCTGGGACAAACCACTCTAGACCCAGACTGAGCTCTTGAGGAATCGATCCAAGGTCACCAAGGAGAGCAAACCAGGCAGCACTGCCAGAGGATGTGCTGTGGAGGCAGGGAGGTCGTGGCAGGAAGGTCACACATGATGGACCTGGTGTTCACAAGTCTAGGAGTGAGTCAGGATAGAAGAGATCATCCACATGAGCGAGGAGTCCAGAGCTATCCCCAAATTCCCCTCACCCAGAGGCGAAGTTGGGCTTATTGCTCTGCTTAATCGTGCCCACGCAGGCAGAAGGATGGAGTGAAGATACTCTCTAAACACCGTGGGGAGAAGCAAAACCCCCACGACTCAATTATTCTCGTGCATATAGACCCAAATTAATTAACTGAGTGTGTCGCTGGGGGACATTCCCCATGACCTGCACAGAAGAGTTTCGGGGAGAAACAGCTGATGATTAATTCTCCTCTGTTCATGCTGCATCAATGAGATCTGGGGAAGGGGTGTTTGAGTAAGAGCAGGATTCATGCACCTTCCGTGTGCCTGCCAGAAGACACTGTGTTTAGGCAATTGTTTGCTGAGAGTTTTGCCCAAAATTTCACAACAGCTTCTGATGTCTGTGGGGCCGGTTTAGCTGATGGAGGAACAGCAGGAAGGCTGACCAGAGCATGGAGAAGTTTTAGAAAGGGTCAGAGCAAATCCGGCTACTATGTTAGAGCCAAGCAAGCCAAAAAAACCCCAGCTCCTGTCCTGCAGATAACCTGTCTGGAAATAAATTAACAGCACAGAGGATGTGGGGAGGTGATAGCTGGGTTAAGCCCCTCACCGCTGTGCTTATGTGGTGGCTTAAAGAGCTGAAAAATCAACATGGCTAATTGATACTTCACAGACCTGCAGCACTGTGGTGATAAATGTGGAAAAGGGTCATCTCCACTTGCTTTTGAAGGGAATATCAGGGCAGTTCACTTCCCACCAGGCAGCCAGTCAGGAGTCCTGCAGCTCATGTGATGCAGAATGAACAAAGAAGAGATGTGAGTACCCTGCACTGGAGATGAAGTCCATGGCTGTGCTAACTGGTATTAAAAGTTCCACATTTAGTCATGATCACAGAATCACAGAATTACTGAGGCTGGAAAAGCCCTCTGAGCTCAGCCAGCCCAGACCTGGACTTAATATCACCCCAGTGGCCAGACCAGGGCACTAAGGGCCACAGCCAGGCTGTCCTTCAACACCTCCAGGGACAGGGACTCTACCACTGCCCTGGGCAGTCCATTCCAGGATCTGATCACATTTTCCATGAGGAGAGGCTTCTTAACATCCAACCTAACCCTTCCCTGGCAGCTTCAGGCCCTGCCCTCTCGTCCTGGTGGTGGTTGCCAGAGAGAAGAGCCGGACCCCCCCACCTGACTACAACCTCCCTTCGGGGAGTGGTAGAGAGGTAGAAGGTCCCCCCTGTGTTTCTGATAAGCCGTGTCAACTGAAAGGAGAGGCTCCTGGAGGACGGTGCCAGACAGCCCCCACACACTCAGAATGCACAGGTCATTGTTATTGTTTAATTTCAGCTACCAAATGCAAGATTTATAAATCAAACGCTCACCTGGAGGCAACCATCGGCCGTGGGATCTTCCAGGGCATTGGATCGAGCTCAGGAGAGCAAAGGTCATGGCTGGGCTTCCCAGAACGTGGGCTCTGACTGACAGCACTGCTGCTCTGGATGAGACCCTGCTAACAGGTCTTCAGCTGCTGCTGAGTGGCTCATGCAGCATGTTCCCACCTCCCAGTCCCAGCACAGGAAAAGCTCTTGGTTAATAGTTCAGCTTAAATCAGTGTCTTTTTTTTTAAACCAAAGCCTCGAAGAGATCCTTTGCCAGATTGCACTACTCTGGTCTCAGAATGAACAGCATCACTAAGAGGGATGCAATGGCTTGTGCCAACAACGGAGTGGAGCTTGGTGCGAAGGGAAAACAAGCCTTTGGCAGAAAGATGGAGGTAAAACCCTCCAACATTTGTTCATGTGTAAAAGTTGTGTAGGTCTGGAACTCCGGGTTCAGTGGTGGGTTGGGACAGTTGGATTAATGGTTGGACTTGATGATCTTGAAGGTCTTTTCCAACCTAAACGATTCTATGACTCTATGATTGTTGCTTTCCCAACAGAAAGGTGACACTACTGCTAGAGAGATAACCATGCCCAAGCAAGGTGGTGCTGTCCTACAACAGCCCAGACGTGGTTTTGCCAGTGCAGAGTGGAGCCTGAGTGGGCACAAGTTTCACTGCTCAGTGGATGATGCAGTGCAGTGGGTCCCGTATCAAACAGTGGCCAATTTGGAACTAGTTCCTGAGCCCGAATGTGGTGTTGAGCTCTGATCCACCGTTAACTCTGTTAAATACTGAACAGCACCAACGAAGCATGTGTTGTCACCTGCTGACATTTTATTTAACAGATATATGAAAACAAGGATGCCTTCAGTCTTGGAAGCTGCTGTCAGAGTCACTGGGGACTTGGGGATGCATAAAGAGACAGACAAGGCACAACAAACAGCTCAATCTACCTCGCAGCCCCCGGTGCTGGCAGTGCGCTGGGAGTGCCGCGGTGCTTGGTGCAGCCAGGAGCTGGGATCCCCACTGCAGACACCGCCTGCGCCATGGCACTTGGACTGCTGGGCCAGAGGTGAGGGGGTGTTCCTGCCTGGAAAAGATTACCTGGACAGCTCATGTCCAAGCCCTCTGCAGAGAAGAGCTGGTATCTTCAGAGCATCTCAAAGAGTCTCTTCCCACAGGTGCTGGAGGGGCAGGTCACTTCTTGGAGGTCATGATGTCTCTCCACTGTCTGTAGGGAGCATATTCAGCCTCATTTCTGACTTTGAAATCTGACCTAGACATTCATGCCAAGGGAGGGGAACCCTCCTCCATGGAGGATGTGCAGCAGCACAAAGGACTAATTACACTGGAAATTGCAAAGTGTCTTAGAATCACAGAATGGTGGTACGGGAAGGGACCTCTGGAGATCATCTAGTCCAACCCTTGCTTGACGGGCAGGGTCCACCAGAGCAGATCCTGCAGGAACAGTCCAGGTGGGTTTGAGATGTCTCCAGAGCAGGTTACTCTACAACCTCTCTGAGCAGCCTGGGTCAGCCTCATTGTGAAAATGTTTGACCTTATGTTTAGGTTGAACCTCCTATGCTCCAGTCTGTGCCCAGTGCCCCTCATTCTACTGCTGAACATCACCAAGAAGAGCCTGCTCCCATCTCCCATCCATGCAGGAAGGTAACATGCCTCCTTCACACACACCAGCAAGGTCCCTGGAAAATTCAATGTCCTCCTCTTCATCCTTCTGGGCACCTTTCTTTCCACTGAATCCTGGTGCCAGGTCCTACATTGAGGTTCAGAGTTGGATGTGGCCCCCCGGACCTGGGTCTGGAGGAACTGCTGAGTAACCAGCAGTGCTCTCGAGCACAGAGCCAGACCAGAAGTAAATATTTTCAAAGGTCCTGTGTGAACTAGGGGCATCTCACCTTCACCAACTGCTGTGGGCAGTTCTTTTGCCTGAGCAGTTTATTCACCAGTAAAAAAAGAAAAAGGGGAAAAAAAAGGTATTTTTGTTTTGCTGTGACTTAATCTATTTTCAAAATTCCACAAAGTAACAGAAAATCATTTTAGCAACAGGAAATTCTAAGAACTAATGAGGTTCTGATTTCCCATTTCAATCCCAGTGCGTTCTGCTCAGAATCACTCATCTCATGAGAGCAAAGGCAAATGAACTCACCTGCTCACAGCAAAAGCCTTTGGTCAACCAAACCCTCAGTAATTCTTAATTCCTTTTTCAGTTTAACTAATGAAGTGAAGAATCAATTACTCTCACAGCTTCCAATCTGCAAAGACATTCACGTGCCGGACACTGCGGAGAGGCTCTGGGCGGAGATCACCACACACAGTTTGCATCTCCCCAAAGCCACTCGCTGCCAGCCTGGGAGACCCCCACTCAGACCAGGACCAGTGGGAATTCACTTGCTGTGACACTGAGGGGCTCCGGGATGATTCTGACAGTCCATACTATCAGTTGTCCCTAGTCACAGCAGAAAAAACTTTTCAGTGCTGTTTCTTGTACCCAGAAGGTGACCAGCTCAAACCCATGGCTGAGTGAGGGGCTTATAGCAACCTTCCAATCACTGAAAGGGGCTGACAGAAGGCTGGGGAAGAACTATAGGGCATATAGAGGTAGGGTGAGGGGTGATGGTTTGCAGTTGGAAAAGGGCAAGTTGAGGCTGGAAAGGAGGAAAAAGTTCTTGAATCTGAAGGTGGGGGATCTCTGGAACAGGCTGCCCAGAGAGTGGGTAGAGGCCCCATCCCTGGAGCCATTCAAGATCAGGTTGGCTGGGGCTCTGGGCAGCCTGGTCTGTTGAGTGATGGCCTTGTTTGGTGTAAGGGGGGAAGGACTGGATCACCTTTGGAGGCCCATTCTAACCCAACACATTCTATGATCCCATGATTCTATAAGTGGGCTTTGTTTGCCTTCAGTGCTGAGGTGTCTGCTGCTCCCTTCACACAGGGTGCTGCTGTGAATTGGGATACAGGAGGGGGCTACAGATTTCATGCTGGGCTGTGAGAAACCACAGCTTATTGGAGTAGAGCACTGTGGGGTCTCACTGGTGTCCTGGAGCATTGTATGAACTTTACTGGTAGTTTTCAGCTTAGCAGGTGGCTATGGGCTCTTCTGTGTAGATCCAGATGTAGGTTCAGATGTTCAGCAGGAAGCATCCTACATTCATCCCCAGCGATCCACCAGTGCTCATGTCCATACCTGAGTGTACCTGAGCCCTTTGCACAGTTGTCAAGTGAGTTTGCAGCCTGTTTCCCCAGGGGTCACTCACCTGTTACCTGCTCTCCTGAGCTCACCCTGAGCCTGAGGTCTCCTGCAGCATAGACTCAGAGGTGGTTAGCTGCCCTGAGGGAATGCACACCTGTGTCAGACTAGAGATCTGGTGCACTGAACAGCAGGAGGGATGTGGATCCCAAAACTCATCCTCTGGGGTGGCCTCAAGCAATCCTGAAAAGGCTGGACTTCCTGCCTGTGGGGGGCTGAAGCCAGTTTGCAGAGGTTTGCTAAAGCAAATGCATGTTGTGGTGTTGAACCCATGGGCAGAAACAGCCCTGTGCAGATTCTCACTACTCTAAAAAGCACTGAGAAGCACTCAACCCTTTTCTAGTCCTCTCTAGTTTTAGGGGAGACTCTGCAGGTTATCCAAATGCCAGTGCCATGGTAGCTGGAGTCACTGAGAGGGAAAAAAACAGCCTGTCACCTCTGTCCCTGCGCCCCTATCCATCTTGTCCCTGTTCCAGCCCTTGGGGCCCCCAGGGCAGAAGGCTGGGCTAGGGCAATGGCTCTCCCCACGGAGCCTGTCAGGGCTAGTTATGGCCACCGAAAGATCATCGCTGACCGTGCCCCCAGTGACATTTGTGCCTCTATGTTGTTCCAGTCTTCTAAATGAAGCTGTAAAGGGGAATGGATGAGGGATGAGAGGGAGATTGCCTCCAGCCTCTGCTCCCTGCCTCTTCCCCAGTGGGTGTGATGGATGGCAGGAGTGGGGAGCCGAGGCTGAGTCAGCTCCCAGGTGACCTTCGCAGAATCCCTCCCAGTCCCCATCTCCCTCGCTGTTGCGCGGGGCCACTGAACCTGGGCAGATTGATGGCAGCTCACGCTCAATTTCTCTGATGCACTTTTGCTGAGAGACACTCGTACATCTTCCCCATGTCGTCTCTCCATATCTGAGGTCAGGCTTTCAACAGGCAAGAAATGTTCCGAAATAAATCACCGCCATCCCTCACCCAGGGATCTGCCAGCTCCAGGGGAATGGGGCGAGGAGGAGACTGAGATGAGGAGATGGAGCGAGTGGACCAGCCTGTGCAGACCTGCTCAGGAGTCCAAGTGCACTCACTGCGTGGGATTTCGCCCTGGGGCTAAGCCCAGAGCAGGCAGCTTGGATGTTGTCCTTGGGGATTTGCCCAGGTTCCCTATGGAACTGCCTGCATTTCTTCACTGAGGCTCAGCATTTCTCAACTGGGCACCCACTTGTTCTGCACACGAGTGCATTCACTGCTTGTGTTGGGCAGGAGATGGGGTGAACCGAGTAGCAGGAGGAAGCAGCATGACAAAAGTCATCCTCTAGGGTGGCCTGGAACAATCCCCACAGAAGCCTGGCTTGGCCAGGATTTGCTGCTTGCCTCCTTCCCTTGCCCATGCTGGGTCTGAACCATCCCTGGTGCACAGCTCATGTTCCCAGAGCTCTGCTTTCAGTAGTTCTTTGATACTTTGAGGTGTTTGCTCCTAACACTCAGCTCTGTGCTGGTGCTGGGAGGCAGCACTGCCCATCCCAGTCCCCTGCTGCCCATGGTTTCTGTGGAGGGAGAGGGTGAGACCCTCACAGCAGTGCACCGGGGGCACTTTGCTTCCCTTTGGAGCCCAGCTGTGCTGGACAATTACACAGAGTCTCACATCTGGCCTTGCAGCACCATTCCCTCATGCTGCTGCCTCATCTCCAGCCTTGCTCATGCACTGGGACCAGTCAAGAGATGAGGAGCTCTAAAGAATATCACAGTATTATCAAGGTTGGAAGAGACCTCATAGATCATCAAGTCCAACCTGTCACCACAGAGCTCAAGGCTAGACCATGGCACCAAGTGCCACGTCCAATCCTGCCTTGAACAGCTCCAGAGTTGGCGACTCCACCACCTCCCTGGGCAGGCCATTCCAGTGGCCAATGACTCTCTCGGTGAAGAATTTTCTCCTCACCTCAAGCCTAAATTTCCCCTGGCGCAGCTTGAGGCTGTGTCCTCTTGTTCTGGTGCTGGCTGCCTGAGAGAAGAGAGCAACCTCCTCCCGGCCACAACCACCCCTCAGGTAGTTGTAGACAGCAATAAGGTCTCCCCTGAGCCTCCTCTTCTCAAGGCTAAACAATCCCAGCTCCCTCAGCCTCTCCTCATAGGGCTTGTGCTCAAGGCCCCTCACCAGCCTCGTTGCCCTTCTCTGGACACGCTCAAGCACCTCAATGTCCTTCCTAAACTGAGGGGCCCAGAACTGGACACAGTACTCAAGGTGCGGCCTAACCAGTGCAGAGTACAGGGGCAGAATGACCTCCCTGCTCCTGCTGGCCACACCATTCCTGATGCAGGCCAGGATGCCATTGGCCCTCTTGGCCACCTGGGCACACTGCTGGCTCATGTTCAGGCGGGTATCGATCAGCACCCACAGGTCCCTTTCTGTTTGGCTGCTCTCCAGCCACTCCGACCCCAGCCTGTAGCTCTGCATGGGATTGTTGTGGCCAAAGTGCAGCACCCGGCACTTGGACTTATGGTCCAAGACCCCCACAATGTGTCTGTTTTATCTGCACTGCAGTTTTGGTCCTTTCCAGCTTGATTAGTATTTAAACATGGGCAGTCAAAAATAAATAAATGTCCTTTTGTTGCTGCAGGACCTCTGAGAGGTCCTTGAGACTGTGCAAACAGGCAGCTGTGCACACTCTGCTCTTGCTCCAGCACTGCTGGTCCTAATGCTTCATCTCTATCCCATCTCACTGGGAAGTGAAGTCATAAAGAGAGAAAGATGCGATTACTCTGCACTTAAATGTCCATGTTCTGATCTCAAATGGTGCAGGAGGATGCACCAGTGACCTCATTTAATAGAGGGGGAAACTGTAGCATGCAGAGGACAGGGAATTTGCAGGCACTGAGTTCCCAAAGCCTTGCCTTGTCCTTCTTCCAGGAGCCAAGGGGGTTCAGCCCACTGCTGAGCTTCACTCCTTCCAGAGAAATTTAAAGTTTCATGAAGCCTCAGCCCTCTGTTTTTGGCCACCCAGAGGTGCTGCTGATGGTGGTGTTTCTCTCCTGCACCATGACTCCAAGAAGGTATTTCCTTCTACTTCCCTGGATGGTCCCTTACATCATGTCCTCTGCTGAAGAGTGCTGAGAGTGGTTTGGTTGCTGGGTCCTGGATATTGGTTGGCCATGATCCAAAGGCAAACTGTCTGCATAAGGGCAGAGCAGGAAGCCCAGGCACACGTGTGGTGTGGTGCCTCACATGTGTGCTCTGGGCTGGGAACTGAGCACTGGCTTTGCCAGTAAGTGCATAGCTGGTGGCTACAGCATGCCATCCCCATCCCTGGTGCCCTGGGTATCCTGGCATGGCTGAAGCCCTCTGCTCCACTGCCTTGCTGCCTCTGGTACAACACCGGTTTCCCTTGTCAGGCATGGCACAAAGCAGCTCCAGGAGCAGAAGCAGCTCTTGTTGAGAGTATAGCTCCTGCCCATTGGATAGGCTGCCCTGAGCATGGTGTGCAGAGCAGCTCTTACCCCTCCTTGTCCCCAGCCGTGGGGATCAGCTGCCAGCAGTCACAATTTAACTATCCAGTGAGGCAATCTCTTTCCCCAATACCCAAACCCCTTTTTCTGGAGATTTCACTTCTCTGCCCTACTGGCAGACTCCAGCAATACCAAGTTCCTCCTCCACATCCCTCCTCCCAAAGCCCAGGCACTCAGTGGCCTCATCCTGCTCTTCCAAATTACTTCTCTTCTCCAGTAAAAGAGGTGACAACAATTGCCCAGAGCAGAGAGAGACCCTTCTGCTGGGAACAGCAAGCTGCAGTGGGGCAGATGTGGGACCTGGTTGCACAGTCCAGCACAGAGAGCTCTGATCTCACTGTGAACTCACTCTGGCTTTTCCCAGCACATCCCTCCTTCCTGGGATTCTGATGTTGCCAGCCTGCTATTTTGAATGCTGAGCTACTGAGCCTGAGGACAACTGAACCTTCCTTTAACAAGTAGCCACATTCTGACCTTTCTGATGGTGCACGGCCAAGCTGGAAAGAGAGACTGAGCCTGAGCCAAGGGCTCTGAACCAGAAAACAGAAGTCAGCTTTGAGCTTTGCAAGACCTATAATTCTTTTCAGGCATCTCAAAGCTGGGGCTGGATGGGTTTTTTCACAGCATGACTGTGGGTCCCAGTCCATGTGGGACTTCTAAAAATGTAGTTCAGAAGTGCTAAGGTTTGCTTCACTGCCTCTTTAACATTTCCCACTCCATGCAGTTGATGCACAGAAGCAATCACAGAGGGAATGACTCTGACTCCGGGTCTGTACTGCCCTGGAATGCTTGGCCACTGCAGGCTGTGCAGGCTCAGGATCTTATGGAAGCTCAGACCGCAGTAACTGTGCTCTCATAACACTTTGCCTCTGCTTGGCCACTAAATATCATCTGACATCGGCTGACCTGCTCCAGTGCACATATTGTTTGTGTGAAATCAGGGGAGACCTGAGTCTCGTGGCACTGTGTGTGTGCTGTGGGAAACAGGTCCTGAATCTTACTCCTCCTTCAGTGGTTGGAAGGAGATCATCAAGCCCAGCCCAGCACCTAACATCACCACATTGCCCAGGCCAGGGCACTAAGGGTCACAGCCAGTCTGTCCTTCATCACCTCCAGGGATTGGGACTCCAACTGGGCAGTCCATTCCAGTGTCTGATCACCTTTTCCGTGAGGAAGGGCTTCCTAACATCCAACCTAAGCCTTCCCTGGCAGCTTCAGGCCCTTGCCTCTTGTCTTGGCCCTAGTTGCCTCAGACAAGAGCCCAGGGAACATGGACACCCAGCTCAGCTCATGGCATCTGCCAGCAAGGTCACATACAGACATGTGTGCAGAAGTCAGCAGTGAGGATTGTACTCGGGGAAGCTGCCTGTGGAACAACAAGTGAGTGCACAAGATCCTCCTGTAACATTTTGTAATTCAAATTTAACTCTAGAATCCAAAAAAGAGGAGAGGAGCAAGCAGCTGTCTAGGAAGCAGACAGCTGCAGGTTCAACACAACCCCCATCCCCCCCAAGAACCCAGGCAAGCCAAAGACATGCTGAGGAGAGACTGGAACATGGTACAGTCCTGTGCCTGGAGCTCTTCAAAGAAGGCAGAAAGGTCACTTGGGAAGAGGGAACATCCTTGCTGCTCTCAAGAATCATCTCTGAACCTCTGTCAGGGCACTGACTCTGTCCTGAGACAGAGATGCAATTTTTCCCTGCTTTACTGGCCGCTGCAGAACTCCAGTGCAGCCCTCGCAGCCCTCCCAAACACAGGCAGTCAGCTCTCTCTTTTCACGGTGGGATGAGCAGCAGCTGGTGGAGCTCATTCTTGTCCCCCAAGGAGGGGACCCTAGGTGCCACAGGGTCCTGTGACTCCTCAGGCGAGATGATGCACTGCCCTGAGCTGCTTCTCTGAGAGAGGACTTGATGAGCTTTTTCCCAGGAGAAGCAGGAGTGAAGCAGTGAAGTTCTCCTTCAGGAGTCTGCACAGAAGCAGAAACACCCAGCTGACTGCTGGGGCATTATCACAGTGGGAGAGTTAAGGCTGGAAGGAAGCTGCTTCAGGTTCTTAATCTTTGCTTCGGCGGTGAGTGCATAATTATACTTTCCCGTCTATAAAAGAGAAAAAAGCCTCATCCTCCATTCCCTCCCAGAGCCTCTGTTAGGATTTGTTCCTTTAAGTCAGAGTGAGAACATGTAAAGTGCTGTGTTGATACAAAACCAAGGCTGACCTCCTGTCTCCTGACACCCTGGGGATGCTCTGCCCAGGATGCTGCTGTATTCAGTCCCCTGGATGTGGCACCACAAGGATGCACTGCGCATGGCACAACACAGAACTGGTCTGTGGTCAGGGTAAGAAGGAGATGGCTTGGATGGCAAGAAGGACGTTTTTTCAAACCATGAGCCATTCCTGATTCTTCTGAAAGTGAGAAGTTGGAGTGGGATGGAATTGGGGATCTCTCCCACGCTCTGTGGATTTGGATCTGGCTATTTGAAAAGACATGATTGGCATCAAGTCATCATTTCCAGTATCTCCTTCCAGGGGGATTGATCCAGAAACCCCAGGCACTCTGTTTTATTTATCTGATCCCACCCAGTGCTGCAGGGCCAGGGTGCCCACTGTGCCATGGCTGGGCTTGGCACCAGCATCACAGCATGATGCACCATGGGCAACCAGGATAGGCAAGTCTCTGGGTTCAGCAAGGCTTCACAAGCACTACCAGCTGCTGCCTCACTACACACGGCAGCCCCGGTCCCGGGGAATCCCACGCACAGCCCAGCACATCCTTGTCAGCATTAGCCAGCCCTGAGCTGCACAACCAGTGTGTCCACGGGCAGCCACCACCCTCTGCTGGGTGGACACTGACTGGAGCAGGACGAGCCATGTGCCATCGCAATCTCATGCACAGAGCTTGGCTCAGGCAGGTTGGATCCTGTCCCTGAACAGCAGAGCTGGACACTGGCTCATCCCCAGGGAAAGCCATCGGCTCCACTCACACACTCCCATCCTTTACAGCATCTCTGTAGAAGCAGTCACCAGATGTGACAAACACATCGGCTGCACCATCTCTCCCATATCCCCCCGAGCCTGGGCTCTGCCTGCTGAGACCCCTTCACAGCCCATTAGGCAATTCAGGTTCGGGAACACGCTTCGATCTCCCAATAGCTGCAGGAGACAGCGGCCACCTCCGGAGCCCTCCTGTGCCTGCTGAGGGGACCGTGGCTCCCCATCACCTCCAGCTGCTTAGTTCTGCACCGGCAGAACTCATGGGGAGCAGCCGGTCGATCTCCTGGGGGTCACCTGGTGCTGGCACGGGGAAGAAGAGGCTGCTTGCACCACGCAGAGGAGGTTGGGCTTTCACCAAGCCTTGGAGCAAGGTGGGAAGGAAAACTAATTAATGACACGGAGGAGCTCCTCCACACTGCCTCATTTTCCTAGCCCGAGGTGGTGATGGCTGACCAGCGGCGGGCAGCAGCCTGGCTCTCCGGAGAGTCTGTCCTGGGTGGGTGAGAGGCACCAGGCGCCCCGGAGCCAGATCCCATCCTCCAGAATTTCAACCAGTCGGAGGAGGGTTTTGAAGTTGGTTCAGTGAGACGCTGTGTCTCAGACCTTCTCTCAGGGCCTTATTAAAATGCAGACTGCAAATTCAGATACTGTAAACAAGGTCACTGGAGAATGAAGATCAACAGAGTGCAAGCACAAGGAATGCAGAGCATTAATATTCTGATGTGTGAGCCCGTCCTAAATATTTTATCAGGCTAAGCTTTTTTGTATTGAGGCATCCTTCCCCTGCTCTTCCTCCTCCTCCTCTGCCTGCTTCACGTCCTTTTCTCTCGCGTTCACAAAAAGCACTTTGTATTTCGGCTGAGGCTTGAAATGTATGCAAACCTCCCGCTCCCCCCCGGCGAAACCCTCGCCCTCTTCCAAGGGGGAAACATCTCCTAATGGGGTTTCTTTTGTTTCTGTCAACGTCTCACTTAGGCAGTGGGCTCTGAGCCTCACCGAGCGCTGACAGTGTCTCATCACCCACGTCCCCCCACCCCGCAGAGATTCAGGGATTCCCTCCCACCCTGGCAGCTCTGCGGAGCCGGGTAGTCCCTGCGTTGTGTGCGGTGTGGGAGACGGGCACCCGTCCTGTCGCTGGCTGCCTCCCAGGGTGGGTGGTTCTGGCTCAGGGGATGATCCAGAGGTGCCTCATCCGGTGTCAGGGCAGCGGCTGCAGGGCGTCACTCTGTGATTCGGTCATTGGCTCTTACCCAGCGTGGAGAGGGGCTGAAAACCTCACAGACCGTGAAAAAAAACCAACCCAAACTCAGCTGTGGCTGAAAAGGTACTTCCTGACCCCAAAAAATGTGTCCTCATGCCCTGCAGCTAAGATGTGATTTTCTTTATCGAGATGCTCCCCAGCACAACTACAGGTTGCAGCACACGGTGCCTTTAAAAACCCTTAGTGATGTTTTTAACTATTAGATTCACTCTGGGCCACACAAACCTGAGAGGATTTGGACCATTACAGATCTCCTGAAGCTTTTTTTTAACTTCAGGTCAAGCTGGGAAATTTGGACTTTGCTGTCAAGTTCCCCCTCCTGGAGTCATTGCATGACATGGGAAAACCCGTTTCAGAGAGGACTCCCAACGTGGCTCGTGGGATGTGACCCATTCAAAGGAAACCCAGAGGTCCAGGGAAGCATTTACCTGCCCAGGGTGGGTTGTGGAGTCTCCTTTTCTGGAGATGTTTAAAATTCACCCGGACATGTTCCTGCGTGACTTGATCTAGGTGATCCTGCTGTGGTGGAAGGGATTGGACTAGATGGTCTTTCGAGGTCCCTTCCAATGCCTTATGTTCTGTGATTCTATGAGCCTAAAATTGCCCAGATCTGAGTATTTAGCCACATTGCCAGTGAGTGGTGAGAGCTTTCCTCTGTGCTACCCACTAACCCTAAATTTATCCTGTTTGAAAAACTACAGTCGTCCAATTAGCCATAACACCCAGCAAGCAGAGTGGCCAACCACACATCTCGAGTAATAAATAGCGAAGGCTTGAAGTGAACAGTTTGGGAATAGTCAATTGAATGGGAATTATTCATGCAAACTGTATTGCAGACTCTTAGAAGCACCAAATGCACTCCAGAAAATGAGGGCATTTATGTAATGACATCTCATTAAAAAAATAATCATAAGAAATTGATTATTAATAAAATATTGAGAGATAATTAACTTTATTTTTTTTTTCCCTCAGCAGAAAATTCCAGAAAAAGGGGACACTTCTCTTTTTCAACTCCAGCTCCAGCTTCCAAAGGACTTGAAAGAGAAACATGAGCATTAACCAGAGAAATCCGGCCTGAAATGAACATTTAAATGAAGCGCAAATTAACGGGTGAGCTTTTTAGTAGGTGAAATGTTGGAGTCTATACAAATTGACATTTTTTGATCATAAATAATAATCTAGATCTGAAGCTGCTGGATAATTAGCAGTTCTTGGATCCACAAGCATTTTGCAATTGTGCCATGTATTTTTTATTTTATTTTACCGTAACGTTAATGACACCAGCGCCGTCGCCCAGCCCTCCACAGGGTGACAGACAATGCAGAGCACTCATGCATCAGCACTGGTGGCTGGAGGCATCATTCAGCACCTTCCAGAGCTGCTGTGAGATTTTCCTCTCACCGTGCTGACCCCCGAGAGCTCATCCCTGGCTGCCGAGTGCCGACGGTGGCAGATGAGAGCCCTGGAGTGGGTATGGACGGGAGTGACAGCGGCAGGGAGTGGGAGAGGAGAATCTGCCTGTGTGACACCTGTTATCTGAGCCAGGACAGGCTTCTGCCAGGAAGAGCTGGCGTCTCTGCTCGGCTGCTGGTTCCCAGCTCTGTCCCCAGTTCCAGGGAGTGTCCCCAGTTCCAGGGAGATGTTCGGTCCCGGGGTTCTCACCCGGCTGAGCCTCCGGCTGCTGCACACTCAACTGTCAGCAAGGACACAGGGTACTTGGGGTATGTCCTGGGGTGAGGGGTCCTGTGTAGGTACAGCCATAGCCTACACGTAGTAGGTGACCAGGTTTTACAGGATGAAATGTAGGGGCAAAGGATGGAACAGATCATACAGACTCTGGAGAAAGGATCCACACGTGCAGGTGTGCCCCAAGGTCCCTGACACCTGGAGACCCTGTGAGTAGCACAGATGCTCCAACAGCAGGTAAGGCCCTCACTGCCCTCCTGGAGCATGGGGCTGCTACAGCTGAGCATCACTCCCTGGCTCACACACTACCCACCTGTGTGCAGCATTTCACATCCGCTGGACGAAGGCAAGGAAAACGTGAAATGCAGGGTTTGAGCTGCTGCCAACAACCCTGGGTGCAGAGCAGAAAGGGGGATGGAGCTGATGTGCCCCATGTCTGGGGCAGGTTTGGGGATCAGGAGCACAGCTACCTCCCTGCCTCACGTCAGGCTGGTTATTGCAGAGCTGTGGCTCCTGATCTTGGCAGCACCAGGGCAGCACAGGGAAAACCTGGACGTGTTTTCACTCATTCCTTGACAGGGCTCACTGTAAAGGCCTGAGCACGTCTCCTCTCCCTCGGTGACCGTGCTGTGGCCCTCCAGTGCAGCCCAGGGACCCCAGGGAATGAAGACATTTATACTGCACATTGACTGCCCTGCGCTCTCTTCTCTCATGAAATATAGCTGCTTATTGATTTATATTTAAAAGGGATGAATGCCGCATATATCAGTATATTAGACACACTCCACACAAACAGAAAGGGCACCACTGCCTTCCCCCTCGAGCAATCCATCACCAGCCAGAGCTCTCCCAGGGTAACCGGGAGGGAGTGGGGATTTCTTGCTCGTGCAGGCTTCCCGAGCAGATTCCCCAGCATGGAGGAGAAGCAGTATCTCCAAAAGCTGTTCACTTCTGTATTGTTCTCTCCACAGAGCTGCCACCCATGTCATGGTTTGGGGAAACTGAGGCACTCAAATGCCGCTCATCTCGGGTCACGCTGCAAGTCTGAACTGAAGCAAAAGCTTTGAACTGGGGACTCTTCAGTGTTGTGGTGGTAGCCTGGCTGGACAAACGCCTTCCCCCAAGGGGTCCTTACATGGGATTCTAACTCCTGCTGCAGATCATCCAGCTCAGCAGGGATGGGCTCTGAGTTTGGGCATCAACCTGCAGCAGGTGTTGAAGGGCTGATCTGCACCACGGGCAGCACCTCGGGCACTTGGCTCAGGGTGCTGAGGGCAAATACCTGTCCAAGGGATCACTTACACTGACACTCTCCAGCCCTTGTCTGTTAGGAGCTTTGCAACACCTCTGTGTGCCTTGGCACCAGGTGTCTGTTATGGTGTCTGTGAAAGGAAAGGACAGAAAGAACACAGCCAGCCACGCCGGGAGGACAGATGCCCTGCCACAAGAAAACTCAACATCAGGGGACTGAAGCAAGCAAAGCCTCAGACCTCCTCAAGTGCCAGAGGCAAAGGGAACTTCCTCAGATCCACTAACACAGCGAGAACTCATCCTGGATTCACTACACACAAAAATCCTCCTCCCTTCCCTGTGCTGCAGGAGACAAAGCACTATAAGCACCTTTTCCTCTCTACCAGCCAGCCTTAGGCTGAGGGAAAGGGGGTGTTTCTTGGCTCCAGGCTGATTCCTGACAGAGGTTGCTCCCACCATGCTTGTACACATGTACTGAGCTCCTGCAGCTACAGATGAAGCCCCTGTCCTTCTCAATCAGAGAGGAAGCCACGGACTTCAGGTCTGACAGCATCTCTTGTGAGTATTTCTGCTGGCTTTGCTTGTGCTGAGTCTCCATCAGCAGCACGAGCAGGGCAGTTCATCCATCACATTTACCAGCCACAGAAGTGGCACTTGTGGGGCAACATGAATCTATCCTGGAGCACTAGCATTCAGGGTAGAGAAAGGCAGCAGCAATCCACCGAGAGGGCAGCTGAGTGCACGGGATGGAAGAGGAGAGGCGCGGATACGCCACGCTTACTGAGCACTTGATAGCCGAGTCAAATCCAAGCTGCTGTCTTCATCCAGGGGAGCGTGCCTTTGATATAATATCCCCCTGAGATATGATATACACCTGTGATTATCCTGACTCGCAATTCCATGTCCCCGTGCTGCCCTGAGCTGGCTCTGCAAGATGCAGCGTTATTTATCTGGCAATAAACGGCCTTCTGTCTGCAAAATGAGGGCTTCAGCTGGAAAAGTAATGGGCAGTTTCGGCTCAGCTGGAGATGTGCCCGGGGGTGAAACCTGATTGGGAAGGAGCATGGTCCTCCTGGCTGAATGAGAAATCCCCATGACCTGCTTTCCAAGGTGGCCAGGCAAGGGCAGCCCAGGGAAGAGGAGCTGCTGCAGCCACCACAGCGAGAAGCATTGCATGGTGCCTTTCCTTCAGAGACTGTCCCTCACGAGGGTGCTTCTGTCCATGGCTGATTAGCAAGGAAGAAGAACATTTCCATGTGCAGCAAGGGTTAAAAGGACTAACCCTCCAGCCCAGCCATGCATCCTGATGACTTCTTCCCCATCTGCTTCTGTCTTGTGCCAGAGGGACAGATGCTGCCCACCTTGTTTCATCCTGCAGTGAGAACTTTGCATTAAGGCTGGAGAGACAACCCCGTTGCTGAGTTGCCAGTGTCCTGGCTATGGGATGCTTCTTTCTCATTCATGGCTTTGGTTCTTATCTAAGGGAAAGAAAGAGTTAATAAATCTTGTGTGATGGGGCAAAGAGCTAGTGAGACTTGACTCCACCAGCATGATCTATCTGGAAGTCGAGCACCACATGGAAGGAAGGGATGAAATGTCCCTTATAATCAGGGAAAGAGGATGGATGGTGCCAGCCCTGCTGGCAAGTGCCTGGGGACTCAGTGCCCTCGGGGGACAGTCGAGGGGGTTGGCAGCTGCCTGGTGCAAAGACAGCTCAGGTCTGGCACTCAGCCGCGTGGCCTCTGTGATAGCCCAGCCTGTGCAGGAGCAGTGACAACGGCAGCTCCATTTATAACATGCTTTGGGATCCGTCTGTGCAGGATGCTGCAGGGAAACCAGGCACAGAAATATTATCGTTAGCATAGTCATTATTATTATTATTATGATCAGCATTCCCCTGCAGCTGCTGGTGGCTGCACAGCAAAACCATCCATAGAGCTGCTCTGGTGGCATTTTTCCCTCACCCACCCCAACTCCCTATTGCTTTGACTAGACAGAAATTGCCCCGAAGAACAGCTCTCTTTTCTGACTGCTGATTTCTGTTTAGTTAATTAAATATTCTTAGTTCTAGTTTCCAGTTCTCTGCAATTTCAGTGCAAAAAAAAGCCAGTCAGTTGTAGGGAGGAATACAATTATTTGCTTCCACAACTGTTGGGAATGAAGCTTCAGTTTTCCATAGATCCATGGCCATAGAGATAATGACCTGTTTCCACTGTTCCCACTGCCACGCTGTGGAAAAAGAGGCAGCACTGGCCCCAAATCCCCACTCAGCACCACTTCTGGTGCTACCTCTCCACTCAGGACAGCAAGGGTGATAATTGCTTCCCATGGCATGGGGAGGGTTAATTAGCCAGTGTTTGTTCAGTGCTGTGAATAGGTAAAATGCTGTCTAAGTGCGGAGCATTATGATTAATAATATCCAGCCCACTAAAGCAAAGTGCTTAGAAGGATTCAGGAAGGATTATTCATTTATATGAATACAGAGGATATCTACAGTTACATTAAATGGGATAAAAATCTGCAGGGGACCTAAACCCTCACGCTTCAGGACATAAACCAGCCATTAGCTGCCTGGGTTGGGAAAGAAGATCTCTCTGAACACTTTAGCATAGTGTCATGGTGCTCAGCGGGAGACCCTCATCTTTCTTGTGAGTATCTAGGACCAGCTTCTCAGCCTGGTCTTGCAGAGATCAGATCGAGCCTGCATCTTCCCAGCAGCTCAGCCCTGGTGCTATATTTTCTGCCTCCCCTGCCTGTGCTAACCTTGTGCCACCACTGACTGATGCCTCACTTGTGTCCTGGACACATCTTGGAGAGCATCCGGCCCCTGCTTTGCTCCACAACTACTGCAGCAGGGAAGTGGGACCAACGTGACACAAAAGGAGATGGCACTAGGTTTGCCCAGTTAAACTGGGTTTGCTCTATTAAAGCTGAGGAAAGGAGGGTACCTGGGTGGTGCTGTGAGTGGGAAGGGTGAGGTGCCCAGAGAGCTGGGTGTCCTCACATCAGTGACTCTCAGCTGGTTGCACAGACCTTTGCAGGCACCTGTTTGCACCTGGTGTTCATGGTCTGAACTGCTGCAAGAGCTCAGTGCCAGGGATTTCAAATGAGACCAGGTAGACACCTTCCAGGCTGGAGCTGGCTGGTGGTATGGGCTCAAGCAGAGCTCTCTGTCAGAGCATGGGACAAGTCTTATCCCTGCTGGGTACCTCTTCAACCTGTACTTTGGATAAGATATCTCACAGAATCACAGAACATTAGGTATTGGAAAGGACCTCGAAAGATCATCTAGTCTAATTCCCCCTGCCAGAGCAGGACTACCTAGACCAAGTCACACAGGAACATGTCCAGGTGGGTTTTAAACATTTCCAGAGAAGGAGACTCCACAACCCACTCTGGGCACCCTGTTCCATTGCTCAGTCTACCTCACTGTGAAGAAGTTCCTTCTCATATTGATGTGGAACCTCCCGTGCTCGAGCTCACACCCATTGCCCCTTGTTCTATCACCAGATGACACTGAGAATAGCCTGGCTTCACCCTCCTGACACTCATCCCTCACATATTTATAAACATTCATGAGGTCTCTCCTCAGTCCCTTCTTCTTCAAGCTAAAGAGACCCAGCTCCATCTCACAGAAGAACTGAGGATGACAACCAGAAGGTGAGGTGGAAAGAACTGGACATTGATGAGGACTCTTACAGCTCAAACAGTAGTTGGTGCCGATTCCTCCCAGCACATCTGACTCCCTCCCTTCAGCAAAGATGCACAGGTCCTGGCAGTGTGTGTCTGCTACAAACACTCCCCACACCACCAATCTCTTTACTTCGTAGCTCAAACAGGAGCATCTTAAGCAGAACGTGTGCTTTTGCACCCACCTTTTGCTGTCCTTCATTTAGGATTCTTCAGTATCGCTTCACTTTTTTGTTGGAGTCTTTTCTTTTGGGGTGAAAACCCCTGCTGTAGGTGTAAATGGCCAAGTACTGCAATAATTGCTGCTCGTCTAGAATCTGTGTTCTCTGTGGTAAAATATCCCAGGTTTGAACTTGGAGCATGATGAGAAGAAGAAGACAAGGACTGCAAGAAATTAAACTCAGGAAATGCAGAAAATCATAATGCAGGAAATTAAAAGGCAGTAAATTCAAAACCAATACAGGTTTTATACAGTGTGTGGTTAATCTGTGCAGCTTGTTGCCACAAGATATTAAAAGAGGTTGGGTGTGTGTATGAGCATCACCATCTGCAGTTACTATGAGCACAGTAAACATTAAGCACTTTAACCCTCTTTCTACATGGCACAGACTGACCACTCTGGTGTTTGTGGTTAGCAAAGAGGTTCTTCAAGATGAATTAGAGGGCAGCACTGACTGCCTGTGTTGAGAACTAATGAAGCCCTCTATCCAGTGTCTGCACCTCCAGAGATGGTGCTCCTCTGTCTCTGCGGTTCCTGGCAGAGGTGCTACAGGGGTGGTGAGGTGTGCCTACTGTACTGAGGCTACAGAGGATGAGGTGATGAGTAGCAGCTCTTGTGAACAGTCTGGAAACAAAGTCTTCTGGATCTTATCTGGTTCAGACAATTTATGTAAATCATAGGTTGGAAAAAGCCTTTCAGATCATCAAGTCCAACCATGAACCCAGCTGTCCCAACCCACCGCTAAACCCTGCTCCTGCTCCAGATCTCCAGGACTGTGAAATATGGCTGGGGACAGTGACTCAACCTCCTCCCTGGGCAGCCTGTTCCAAAGCCTGAGGGCCCTTTCCAGGAAGAAATTTCTCCTCATGGCCAATCTTAATGTCCCCTGGTGCAGCTTGCAGACATTTCCTCTTGTCCTGTCATTTGTTCCTTGTTAGAAGAGACCAATCCCCTCTCTACTCTCTCCTTTCAGATAGTGGTAGAGAGTGAGAAAGTCTCCCCTCAGCATCTTTTTCTTTGACCTAAAAAGCCCCTGCTTCCTCTGCCTCCCCTTACAAGATTTGCTCTCCAGACCTTGACTCAGTGCACCCCTAATCACCACGGTTAGGTCATGGGATTTGGGATCACCCTAGAGACCTGGGCATGGTATGAGCCCTTCTGCTGTAGCCAGCCTTCAGGGGTTGCCCAAGCAGCACTCCCGCTGCACTTTTCATGTTGAAGGTGTCAGCAGCAGCATGTGAACTTGTTGTGGGCTGAGGGCTTCAGCCCAGGGGGCTCCTTCAGACAGGAGATGACATGGAGGCTCCTCCATTTCCTTCTCACTGTGCTCATTACCATAACTGAGGCTCCATCATTTGAAGAGAAAGAGCCAAACCCAGTTTGTGTCATCTCATAATGTGCACTCTAATACGTTACACTGGATCCAATTAGGTAATGGCAGCCCCAGCAGCAGAAAGGGGGGGGGGGGTCGGACTTCATTCTGGTCTGGGCTGTGCTGTCGACGCTGATCCTAATGAACGCCAGGCAGAGGGCTGTCCCCCCCGAGCTGCTCTTTGTGATGCTGAAGCAGTTCAGGACTGGTTAATGTGCACTTAACACAAAGTGTTACCTGAAAAAGATGCTCAGCGAGAGGCAGACGACGCGGTGCGGTGTAATTTATGCCTTTAGAATAGGATGCTCCATGGGCATTACAACAGCACACTCGGAAAGGACTCGGCTGCGTGCTGGAGAAGAAAGGAAGGCTTTAAGTGAAGATTTAAAGAAGAGGATGGAGCATCTACAAAGAAGGGGAACACACGCCCTCCAGCTGTGGAAGAAGGCAGACGGGAGACTGAGATAAAAGGGGAGCTTTGATCTGCCTCGATCCATCGGGCTTCGATCAGCCGTGTCCCGCTGCGCCGGGGCTGGCTGAGGGCTGGCTGGCGACTGCCTCGGTGCCGAGCTGGCTGTCATGAAAGGCACGTTCATCGCTTCCCTGGCCAGTCCCGGGCTGGGCTCCCGCTGCTCAGCCGGGTGCTGCTCTGCCCTGAGACACCGCAGGGTCCTGCTGCTGCTCCCAGCTGAGTTGGAGGTTTGGGTAAAAGCAGCAGTTTTCCCACACTGGGAGCTCAGGCAGGGTTAGCTGAGTCTCCTCACTGCTGGTTTGCTGGTACTTAAACGCACTTCATTTTCCATTTGTGCACTGCTGTGGGGCGCAGGGCAGTTCAGGATCACAGAGGAGCCAAATTTTCCCTGAATCTCAGGATCTGTGCTGCTGAGAGGTTAGGAAAGACAGCAGAGTGCACAAGAAGTGATGAAAAGGTGGGGCTAGGCATTGTTCTGACCAAGCAGAACACCTCACACATGTACTCAGATGTCCAGTGTAACAAACCAGCCCCAGGATCCTGATTCCATTTGACATCTTGTGGTGAGTTCAGGGCAAATAATGTGTAAGGGAGAGAGCCAGACCTCCTGTCACCACCTGAGTTGCTCAGAGCACGGGCATCTCCCTCTTAGGCTGCAAAGTCTCCTTGGTGGTAAAGAAATAAGAGCCCTGGAGTGAGCAGTGTAGGTGTCCCACTGCTCCAGGGAAGCCATCGGGAAGCTCCAAGACCAATGCAGAGCCCAGGGCTCAGGCAGCAGAAGCACATACAAGGCAGCAGGTGACTGAAGGTGTTTCACGGTCACTTGGCAGTGTTTGAACAGACCTACAGTGATGCAGGGCCTGTCCAATGTGCAGATAACATCAAGCTCACAGATGCTGATTGGTCTTTGTGAGTGGGACATTCACAGCAGAGCAGGGAAATGGTGCTTGAAGACCTCAAGAAGAGATGTTCTGGCACTCGATGAGTCACCTTGGTTTAACCAAGGCATGACTGTGACAGTCCTGTGAAACCCTTGTAGCTGTGTAACTGGTCATTTACTGCATGGTGGGAAGAGAATGAAACTGCCCAGCCCAGGCAGTTTGCTGGGATCCAGCTCTCTCTGCCATCCTGCTGCCCCTCTGTCCTCCCCACCTGGCACAAAGCCCCTTCCTGGGGTCTCTGCCAGAGCCACTCACTCACACTGATAAATCTTCTTTGCAATTCCAGTCATTTCAAAACTCCCTGTTACCAGCTCCAGCCCTTAATCTCACACTCCATAAATCAATCAGCAAGGGAGCTGGGGAGCGGAGGAAATCAGATCCTTTCACCCTGGCTGGGCAGAGTGAGGCTGCTTGTGCCAAGAAATGTGGAACTAGGTTGGGGGCGGGTGGGGGGGAGTCGTCTCTGTCCCCTGGCAGCACCCTGAGGCGGAAAGCAGAAACGTGTTACTGAGGGCAGGTGTGGGCCACTGCCATGGCCAGCACTGGCCTTGATTTGGTTTGTGCAGACTAATTAACCTCAGGCTTGTAGCATTAATATTTGGAGGGTGTTCAGCCACATCTCGTACAAGCCCCGTCTCACTCAGGAGCACAGCAGCGAGTGTTGCTGCAGCCTGTGAGTGGGGCTGAGAGTGCCGGAGCCTTTTCAGCCTGAAGAGCCGTCCCTCGGAGTGTGACACTCACCACGGTGATGGATTTGCTCCAAAGGAAAATGCCCCTTCGGCAACCATTAGGCAGACACGTTGTTTAGATTTGTGCCGAGGTGTTTTTATGTCTCATCTGAGGCTTTCAGTGAAATGAGGCTGCTGGACTCCACTCAGCTCCCAGCCAGGAAGGGCAATTATCCACCATGACAAACTGGGCACTGGTGCAAGGGGATGTCACCCAGTTCAAACCACTGCAAGCCAGCACAGACCTATGCAGTCTTTTCCCAGCAGGCAGGTGAGCAGGGCAGAGTCACAGAATTATTGAGGCTGGAGAAGCCCTCTGAGCTCATCCAGCCCAGCCCAGCACCTAACATCACCCCATCAGCCAGAGCAGGACACCAAGGGCCACAGCCAGGCTGTCCTTCAACACCTCCAGGGATGGGGACTCCACCACTGCCCTGGGCAGTCAGTTCATTGCAGTGTCTGATCACCCTTTCCATGAGGAAGGACTTCTTAACATCCAACCTAACTCTTCCCTGGCAGCTTCAGGTCTTACCCTCTTGTCCTGGCCCTGGCTGCCTGGGGGAAGGGCTTGACACCTACCTGACTACAACCTCCCTTCAGGGAGTTGTAGAGAGGGAGAAGGTTCCCAACAGAGAGTGATAGGGTCACTCTGCTCCCAGGCATGGGCAAGCAGCAATTCATCAACAAAAATTAGGAGTGGAGAGTGACAGAACTAATTTTTGCCTGGGAATTCCAGTGTGAACGTGTCTTCTTGGAGGTCATTTCCCCCCAGTGCCGCACTGGGAGGGCAGATTAATGAATATTCTTTGTGCAACATTTCTGTGGTGGAAATGCAGATTCGTCATAGTTGGAGTATTTTGCAAAATTATGGTGATTTTTCCCAATTTTGTTTACGAGGGAAAAAAAAAACCCATGTGAAGGCATTTAAAATGGCCAGTTTTGACATGTTCAGAATGAAATGTTGTGATTTTTTTGGGTCTGAAACACTCTTCAGTTTAAAAACTCCCTTTCATTTAATTTGGAAAAATCCAAAAGCTTGATTGAAGCAAAGTATTCCGATACTGTCAAACGCGACGTTGACTCCAAACCCTTTAAAAATCAATTTGACGATAATTTGGGAAAAAACTTATCTTTGTTCCAAGCTTAAATAACATTAAAAGCAAACAAACATGCGCACAGTTTGCAATTAAATTCAAAGGAATCTCTTTTCCATGCAGCTCGTTGCAAAAAAACCCCCCCATTTAATTTTGTAGACATTCCAAAAAGGGCCAAAACTCACTTCCAAATCCAGGGAACAATCTGGCCTCTGCAAAGAGAGGTGACTGCATCCCACAAAGCCAAAGCCTTGAAAAGGATGCTGTGGATAACGAACAATCCAGAAGCCACCACGATGTGGCTGCCAGCCCTGAAACAGCTCTTGGCTCCACAAGATGGGAAATACCAGTTTGCAGCAGGGACATGGCATTACCTTTGGAAGTGGCTCACTGAGGCAACCACCCAACTCCCTGCCTGTGCCAGAGGTCCTGCTTTTTAAAAGTATAGGGGAAAACTTGGAAATCATCAGAAAATAACTTGAGGGATGGTCTGAGGTGTTGGAAACCTGATGTGCAATGTGAGAGGAAAGAAGTGCAAGGTATCAGCCTCACTGTTGAATCCAAGACAACAGTAATATCTGACTTGTCTGAGTTTAAAGTGCCTTTGAGAGGAGGAGATCCCGAAAAGCCAACTGGCTAGCAGACAAAGGCAGCAGATCAGTGAGCAGCTGGAGGGTACAGCCAGACAAACTGAGAGAGGGAGCTGAGTGCCAGTGTTAACAGAGAGATAAACCCCTCCAACAGCTTGCTCTGGCTCGTGGTGGGGTATCCATCACTCAGAGCTGCTCACTCTCTGGGTATCCTGCTGCAGGTTCAGAAACCCAGTGCTTGAGAGGAGTAAAGTCCCTCCTGGCCAGAAAATCAAAGGACATTGTCTTTGCAGATGTAATTTGTGGCACAGAAGATCCCCTCAAAGCATTTCCCAGAGCAATCCCACTTCTCTCTCATTCTCTTCCACTTGTTCATCCCCTTCTACTGCCCTGGTTTTGTGGGCGGACAGGATGACCCCAGTGTCAGTGTTGACTCAGCCCATGGGGTCTGCGAACCGTCACCTCCGTCATGTGCTGGTGACAGGCAGAGCTGATGCACAGAGGATGCCTGATGCAGCCTTGAACTCCTCTCCCCAGGCTGCTCAGAGCTGTGGGTGATGCCCACATGATGGACGGTGCCATGCCAGGGGCACTGGCACCTCTGGGAAGGAAGATCTGCCTGGCAAGGAAGCAGAGATGGTGTGTGTGTGCTCGCTTTTTTAGTCCCTTCACAGTCCCCACGACATCGGATGAGCTCTGCTCTGCAGAAAATCACTGCTGCACAGTGGGTCAGGGTTTTGCACCCTGCAGCTATGAATTGATGGTGATGACCAGGAAGTCACTTCAATCCCTGAGCTGAGTGCAAGGATAAGTAACAGTCACTATTTCAGCGGCTCTCTCACTCGACCTCCTGCTTGTGCACTCCCTTCTGCTTCTCCTCAGTCCTCCAGGGTTAACCAGGAGGCTTTTCCTGAGACCATGTGTCCATGCAAGCAGCACCTTAGGAAGTCTCAGAGGCCCAAATGCAGTCAGAAAGCAGGGTGGTGTGGTGAGGGGGTGGCCAAAGTCCATCCAGGCTAGTGGGATCCTCAAGGACTCTTCACTGAGCCAGACAATGTCCCTCAGTCAGAGCAAGAGCCCTGATCCCTCCCTAAACAGGTCTATGGAGGAGAGAGATGGTTTGACCTGGGTGCTGAGAACCCTGTGGCACTTCAAGGGTGACATGCAGGTTGCTCCCACATCCCTCCTGAAGCTGACCTGTTTTAGCTGTGCCAAATGCCACCACAGATGGCTTTTTGGCATCAGTTTTCTTTCTTGTAGCTGGGAACTGCAGACACCCCGTTATTTTTGCAGTAAGATCAAGGTCCAGTGGTGAAGGACTGCACAATGACTTCACGATATCAAGTGACTGGTGACAAAATGGCAGATAAAATTCAATGTAGATGACGACTAATGTACACAGGAAAATGCAGTCTGAACTTCCTGATTAAATGAAGCACCATGAGCTGCCTGTCACTGCTCAAGAACAAGATCTCGCTGTTACGTTACATGAGTCTTCGAAAATGTCACCTCTGTGCTCGGCAGCGCTAAGAAAAGGCAAACCAAATGCTACGAATTATTAGGAAGGGAAGGAAGAGGCATAAAGACCAGAAGCTGCCAGTCTATCCCTCTACAAACCCACCTCTACGGGTGGGCTCTACCTTCCAGCCTGGGCAGTTCTGGCCCCATCTGCAGAGGGACATGAAGGGGTGTGTGACAGGAGTCAGTAAAACCATGCACAGCCCCAAGAGCGTGGACTGCTGTTGGCTCTTCTTTCTTTCCAGTGCAATTATTAGGTGACTTCCCACAGACATGATGGATACCACCTTCCCAACTTCACAATGAGAATGTGCAAAGCCCCAGGTGAATTCACAAGAGCAATTCCATCAAGGGATGCTAGATTTGAAGGCACCTTCGGCTTAGGAACCTTTTGAGTGGGCATCAGGAGAGGATAACTATGTGTTTGCCCTGTTTTGACACATCGCCCTAAGCCTGTGCAGTTGCTCTAGGAGCAAAGAAACTGGTGGACCTGGCCCCAGGGAGCTGACAGTCTGAATCAACAAGACAGATGCTAGGAGACTAAAAACGTTTAATAGAACAGGAAGGAACATTAAAGTCAGTGCCCTCACAAAGAGAAAAACAGCACTGGGATATCAACCAGAGTACTTGACCATCCATGGAGGATCCTCATGAGGAAGTACTGTCAAGATTGTCCAAGCTCCATCTTGTTTCAATATCTCACTCTGCAAGATGTGAAGCCAGTGTAAAGCAGCTGCCATGGTTCTACTGCTCACAGAAAAACTCATTTTAGCTTGGCCAGTTTAGGAGGTGATCAGCAAAATGGGGAAAACTGGTGACGTAGGGAAGAGCTGGGTAGGCATCAGCAGTGCTAGAGGCTGTTCTGGAGAAGAAAGGATGGTACAAGCCCCTGTTCAGTGCAGGGTAAAAGGAAAACTTCTGCCCCTGGCTCTCTGGGTGAACAGGCAGATTCTGGAGGCAGCTGCAGTGCCCCTGACTAACAACTGGGTTCCACTTTGATTCTTTATTACTACAACCTCTCCTCCCCAACTCTGTCTACTCTTGCATGGACATGGAAGAGCTGATTAAAATAATTAGGGTGAATTTTTAGATGTTTGAGGATGTACCAGCCCAGAAGCATCAGTGGCCCCAGGCTGGAGGGTGCAGGATCCCCACACCCCAGTGCCATGGGGATCCCCTTTGGGGTTGGTGGACTCCAGTAGTAGTCTGTGAACCTGTGCTTTTTTCTTCCTTCCCATTCTAGGAAGACTTATGGTTGTGAGGTTGGAGGTAGCAGAGTCCTTCTCCATCTTCCCCTGCAGGCAGCAGATGGAGTCTGTGCTGATGCCCACAGGAGATTCCCACACCACGGGCATCCTTGGCCTCCAAGCTCATTCCTCATCAAAGGCTGCATCCATGGGGCTTTGGTGCCTCTGGGGCACTCAGCAACCTCCTCTCCTAACTACAACCAGCCACTCCATACTTTCCTCTTGCCCACAGCTCTCCTCTCAGCCACACAGCTCCAGCCTGCACCCATGAGGGATTCTGAGTGCACAAAACCCCTCTTGAGGTGCTGAGGGATTTTTGGTGGGGTTTTTTTTTTTGAAAGGTTTTCTTCCCAGTCACCTTTCTTTTTATTCCAAAGTACTTAAACACCCCTCTTTCAAAATCCTTATTACCCTGACTCAGTGGCTCAGCTTTAAGTAGTGCTTTGAATTAAGGCTCTCAACTCTGCATTCAATTTCGGTTTAAAAGTGGTAGTTAATGTATGTTACATAAATAGCTATTATTAAACACGCTTGCTGAAGATTAACAACTGTTGTGCGTAATGGATACGTGTCTAACTACTATGATATATACTGAATTTCCCTATTATATAGCTGCTGGATGTGTGTCTGCTAGAACAGAGCAAAAATTCACAGTGAATAATTTAGTAGATGAATTTAGAACCTCTCTTTCTGTCTGTGAAACCGCACGGCATCCTCCAACATATTCATCACCGCTCCGGTCTGATTCTGCCCGTTCCTCTGCACGGGCTCAGCTGAGCTGGGGCGCAGGTGGCTGGTACGGATGTCACCCGGGAGGGCTGGATGGGAACCGGAGCCGCCCGCGTGTGCTCCCCACATCCCAGCCCCAGGGATGCTGTGGCTGGCGCTGCCTTATGAGACCCAGGCTGGTTGGGCAGCAGCAGCCCTGCTTTGAACGCTGCAGTCCCTGGCACCCTCAGCACTGTGCCAGTGGTGAGCGGCTGCTGCAGGCTGTGGTCAGTTGCCTTTTCATGTGATGATGGTCCTGGAGCTGGGAAGCCAGAAGAAATTTGTCCTGTCAGGGTCTCTTCTGCTACTGAAAGGACATTTACTCTTGGTGCCTGGGTCTCTTTTTCTGTTCCTTTATCTAAAGAAGCTGGTTGGCAGGACTTCTGCTTGGGCACAGATGAACACTGACAGGAGAAAACAAAGTCCCAAGCATGGGGCTTGCACAGGGAATTGCCCATGGCATGTCTACGTGGATAAGTTGATCAACATGATGTTCCCTGGAGATCTTCTGGAGTGCATCTCTGGGCAGGAGCTTTTGAGCTGGAGTTTGCACAGCAGAAGGTGCAGAGGTACAGAAAGTGCTGCGTGAGCATCCAGGTGAGCCACCCTCTTTCTCCAGCTTGTGATACCATGTGCAGATGGGAAGTGTTCACATGGGTGAGACCATAAGCATAGCTGGAGAGAAGACAAAGCACAGATGTTCTGCAAGATCCAGGGAATCTGCTGCTGCTGTGACCAGCCCACAGGTCTTGCTTGGTGTCCCCAGCACACCAGACAGGACCAATCCATTGAATTATCTCTATCCTAGAGAGATCTAGAGGCATCAGATCTGCAGGGACACGTGGGGAGGACAATCTAACATCAAACCAGATCCTTGTCTCCAACTATAGCAAGTGCAGACACCAGGTCTGACTGCTAAACTCCACGTCGACAGCAGGTGCTGCAGGGCCCTGATGGGCTGACAGAGCAGAGAAATCATCTCCTCTCCTTGCTCAGCGCCTCATGTTATTGCTCCCTCTCGATGCTGTGTAGTTCTTCCTTTTCCCACACTTCCCAGCCAGCTTATTCTCATCTAAAGCTTCTCCAAAGGGAGGCAGGCGGGGGGTAGGCAGGTTGGGAGGTTGTCTGACACTTTCTAAAAGCATCTCGTAGATGCCACATCTCCTTACTGGGAACATAATGTGCCCACCAGGTCTGTGTTGTTTCTTCCATGTGGTGCAGGGGAAATAAAGTCCCCAGCCCAAATCCCAAAATAAAATGAAAAGAGAAAAAAAGGATTTAGGATGAAAATAGCTAGCTGAGGCATGTCCTCAGTGCTAGGAAGATCAAGTGCTAATGATGGTTCTGGCACGTTGGTGACAGTTTTGTCTGTTGTATGTATATATATTTTAACTGTGAGACCACATGGGAGGCTCTTTATGCAGTCGAAGTGCCTTTGACAGCCGCTGAGAAAACATTGGCTCCTTTCTGCTGGCAAAAGACTCATCCCATTAAAGGCTGTCGATAAAGGGAAGGGAAATGACAAGGGTGCTTGGGAGGGAGCGAGGCAGCAGGAGGAGACAGGAGCTGCCACCACCAATGTCATTACCAAGAATGAGAAGGAGCTTTTGCATAAATGCACCATGTGTTTTCATTAGCGGTGGCGGGGGAATGTGCTGTTCTGGAGCGAGCATTTATACCACTGAAAGGAAACAGATACCCTGAGACTGTCACATGAGCACCCATGGTGCTGAGGGCTTTGGCATGTGAGCATCCTTCATGCCCTGCCTTTGCCAGCTGCCAACACAGCCCTACCCGAGCCAGCACACCCTGTGTCTCCGTGAGCACTCAAGGGCTGCTTGTAAGTGCCCATGAATATGAGAGTGCATGGGGGTGCAGCACTGGTGGGGGTGTGAGGTGATGACCACTCCACACCAGGCCAAGCATAGCTCCTGGGTATCTTCAGGGAGTAAGGCGACAGCCAAGGAACAGTGTTTCTGTGCAGTGCCACCTCCACATGAATTTCCAAAGTTTCTCTGGGAGGTGTCTTCTCACAGGCCAGCTTCCTGGAATCCCAGACTGGTTTGGGTTGGAAAGGACCTCAAGGACCATCCAGTTCCAACCCCCTGCCATGGGCATCAACACCTCTCACCAGACCAGGTTGCCCAGAGCACCATCCAGCCTGGCCTTGGACACTTCCAGGGATAGAGCAGCCACAGCCTCCCTGGGCAACCAGTTCCAGGACCTCAGCACCCTCACAGGGAGGAATTTCTTCCTAATTTCTAACTTAAATCTCCCCTCTTTTAGCTTGAACCGAACCTCCTGGTTCCTGCTTTGTGTTCCAATTCCTACCACAGGATCAGTAGGATCCTGGAATGTTTTGGGTTGGAAGGAACATTCAAAGCTCAGCTAGTTCAACACCTCTGCAGTGAGCAGGGACATCCTAATGTCAATCAACTATGGTGACAATAAAATCTTATTTAAACATTAAAATGTTGTTGTGCCTGATGGCTAGAGAAAAGTCAACATGCTCTGTTGAGGCTCAGGTTATCACAGATATACATCCTTGGCATGACTGATGTGATGGTGCAGAGATCATAGAATCACAGAATGACAGGACATCAGGGATTGGAAGGGACTGCAAAAGATCATCTAGTCCAATCCCCGTGCCAGATCACCTAGACCAAGTCACACAGGAACATGTCCAGGTGAGACTCCACAACCACCCTGGGCAGCCTGTTCCAGTGCTCTGCCACCCTCACTGGGAATAAGTTTCTTCTCATATTGATGTGGAATCTCCTATGTTCCAGCTTACACCCATTGTCCTTTGTCCTATCATTAGATGACACTGAGAAGAATCTGACTCCATCTTCCTGACACCACTCTTTGCATATTTATAAATGTTAATGAGGTCACCCCTCAGTCTCCTTTTTTCCAAGCTCAAGAGACCCAGCTCCTTCAGCCTTTCCTCATAAGGGAGTTGTTCTACTCCCTTCATCATCTTCGTGGTTCTGTGCTGGACTGTCTCCAGCAGCTCTGTGTCCCTCTTGAACTGAGGGGCCCAGAACTGGACACAAGATTCCAGATGCAGTCTCACCAGGGCAGAGTAGAGGGGCAGGAGAACTTCTGTCAATCTGCTAACCACCCCACTTCTGATCCACCCTAGGATACAGGTACCACCAGGGTACATTGCTGGCTCGTGGTCATCCTGCTGTCCACCAGGACCCCAGGTCCCTTTCCCCTACACTGCTCTCCAACAGGTCAGTCCCCAACCTATATTGGTATCTGGGGTTGTTCCTGCACAGATGCCAGACCCGACACTGCCCTTGTTCATTAAATTTCTCTGTGCCCAACTCTCCTGCCTGTCCAGGTCCTGTTGAAGAGCAGCACAGAGATGTTCCTCCTGGATAATAAGCACAGTACAAGCCACCGAGACCTTTCTGCTCAGTGAGAGGAGCTGGTGTGAAAGGCCAAGGACTTCCACAGTCACAGCAAGATCTGCTCTACTTAGCAACTGTGTAACCTGGAGGAAAATTTGATATAGCCTCGGGCACCACAAGCAACACCCAGGCAAAAGCATCTCAATGAGGAAATCCATCAGTTCAGGAGATCTTCTTACAGGGTGACCAAGGAGGAGATACCAGTGGCTAGGCGGCAGGAACCAAGAACCTCATGGTACCTGTGTGCATTTGCAGTGTTCATGCACACTTGTACTGTTGGCTGATCTCTGTCACTCCTCAGTGCACAGTGTCCCTTTGTGTCTTGAAAGAACTTTGCTCATACTCTGCCCTTGTCTGTGCTCTCTCTGTTCTAGGGCAAAGGTGCAGTTTGGAGCACTCGGCTACATTTGGGTCATCTTGGGCTTAAACCATTTGCTGATGTCACTATACAGCAACAGAGTCATATCATTCCTACCAGAATCATATAATCAATCATAGAATCATTAGGGATTGGAAGGGACCTTGAAAGATCATCCAGTCCAATCCCCAGAAGCATCTGTGGATCACATTCAACATCCGACTGTCCCAGACTCAGCCAGTCCAGAGCTGATCCAGAGCTGGTGGGTCCCACCAGGTCACTCCCAGAGATCCAGCACCAGCCTGCCCCTGCTGCACTTCCCAAACACTTGTGACAACAGGAAGCTGCAGGTCTCAGTGCTGCAACAGCCTGAGAGGGCAGAGCAGGAGGAAGAACTGGTGCAGGGGGGACTGCAGTCAGATAGGAGGCTGGGAAACATTGGACCCTGCCCAGCCGTGGCCAAAGTGGAGGAGCTTTTGTTTTGCCTGTGTGCACTGCAGATTACCTGGCTCCTGCAAAGGAAGGGTTCTTCTTCATGGAGAAGTTCACTGCAGTGAGAGCAACACCCGCTTTGCACCTTTGAGCTCACCCCCATGCTCTGCTGCTGCCTCCATGGCTCTGATAGACACTCGGGCCCACAAGCAGGACCTGCACTGACTGTGACCTTGCACAGAGCAAAGCAGGATGGGGATAGGAAAAATTAGCAGTGACGGGATCATTCAGCCCCCACCTCCTCCTTTCTCACAGTTCAGGAAGAGCCACAAGTACCAAACTGGACATCCTGCTGGGTGGGTTCTCCAAAGCTGCACTAGCCTGGTACGAGCCCATCATGCTGCTTTATAGCATAAACTTGGTTCCTGCAGCTAATCCCACATCTCTCTCAACACTGAAGTCAGCCTCACAGTCAGAAGCATTTGGGGACCAGCAGTCAGCAATCTTTCCACTCTCCCAAGGCTTCAGCAGGGCTTAAATTTCAGTTTCTCCTATGACTATCCAGCTATCCCAATGCTGGAACCAGTCCCACATCTCCTGATGCTCTTCCCTGTTGAGTAAATCTCTGTACAAGAGCACGAGGCTCTAACCACAGCTTGTCTGGCTGAGGAAATTCTGAGCTCCCTACAGTGTAGGAGGTGGCTCCTCACTGCTTTGCTGTTACTGTGCCTGCAAGACCAGAAACCTGAGATGTGGTGGTCCCTAGGAGATCCCCTAACACCTCCTACCACGCTGCTCATCAGCGTTACAGGGCAGCAGAAGCACTCAGAGTGTGAGTGACTTGCTTGGAGCAGAAAGAGGGTCCAAGCCAGGGCTGTGTGAGGAACTGCAGCACTCTTACGGGTTTAGTTGAGCAGATCCTCCCCATGACATCTCTCACGGTGCTGTGTGTGTGGTGATAACTGCAGGAGGGTCCTTATGGACCCCAGGGTTCTGCTGAGTAGGGCTCACACAGCACCATGGCTGGGAGGATTTTCTTTCCTAACATTGTCCCCAACAGCTGGCAGAGGGATGGGCCAGGCAGCTAATCCAGACTGACCAAAGGGCTATTCCAGACCTTAGGACATCACCTCAGATATAAAAGGAAGGGGAAAGAAGAAAGTGGGGGGGGCATTAATGAATGACATTTTGTCCTTTGGAGCAACTACTGTGTGTATGGGTGTCCTGCTTCCTAGGACAGCAGCTAAACATCATCTGCTGATGGGGAGTGGGGAATAATGTCTATTGTTTGCCTTTGCTTTCATGCACAGGTTTGGCTTTTTCTGCTTTATTGAACTGTCTTTACCCGCTAACATCTCATCATGTTTTTCTCTTCCTGTTCATCCAAGAAGGGGCAGTGATAGAGCAGCTATTGTGGGCACCTGGACCCAGCCAGGACCAAATCACCATAAGGACCCAGAGCTCTGGACATGTCCTTCAGAAAGCCTTCATCGGGTTGTGAGGGCTTCTCTCACTAGTAGCTGGTGGAACGGGCTGATCACAAGACACCACTAAGGCCCAACTATTCTCCTCTGGTTTGTAGCTCCCATGCCCTCACAAACCACCTGGATGTAGCTTGGCACAAGGACTTCTTGGGCATGAGGGGACATTATGGGGTGTGGAGCTTCCTACAGCAGGAAGGAGAGAGCGAGAGACTGTCCCATGACCCTCCTCAGGCTGAGACCTCTGACCCAGGGCACAGTCTTTGAAGTAAATGACCCAGACTGCCACTGTGATGGGACTGATGGAGAAGGAGTAAACCTGGAGGGAGGTTGTAGTCAGGTGGGGGTCAGGCAGGAAGAGGAGGCAGGGCTTGAAGATGCCAGGGGAGGGTTAGGTTGGATGTCAGGAAGCCCTTCCTCACAGAAAGAGTGATCAGAGCCTGGAATGGACTGCCCAGGGCAGTGGTGGAGTCCCCATCCCTGGAGGTGTTGAAGGGCAGACTGGCTGTGGCCCTTGGTGCCCTGGTCTGGCCACTGGGAAGATGTTAGGTCCTGGGCTGGGCTGGGTGAACACAGAGAGCTTTTCCAGCCTCAATAACTTTGTGATTCTGTGTAAAAGGACGCACCCAGTGCCCTGTTGCTCCCTGTCCAAAACCAGTGTGGCATTGAGAATCACCTTCCCCAGTTTGCAGATGCCCCAGCTCGCATTGGTCCCAGCCAGTGCTTAGCTTGTGCAGCCCCACACGCCAAGCAGAACCCCCCCAGAGCCCACTGAGGAGCCACTGTGGGGCTGGTGCATCCCTGCAAAGCAAGCAGAAACTCGCCAAACCCTCCTGATCTGGGAACTTTTGCTCCCTGTGGCCTTCCAGGGTCTGGAAGGTTGTCTCAGGTTCTCAGTTTTTCCTGCTGAACAAAAGAGAAGCAAGACCAGCACCACGCACTTTGAATTCACTTCTCATTAGCAGCACTGTTCCTGCCCACCCCTGGACGCTGCTCACGATTCCCCTGAAAGCAGAGTGGGGCTGCATGCGGGCAGGAGGGTCTCCAGGACTTCAGATCTGGATCCTCCAGGGGGGCACCAACCAGCACTAGCAGCATCACCAGTTTACACCTCGTCTCGCTTCCCAGTTCCTGAGGTACCTTGGAAACTGGGAGTTGTCTCCTCCAGACCCCCGGCACAGCCCCTCCTCTGTGCTGATCAGCTGTGATTTCCCAAGGCAGCTGATTAGAGAAGGCAAATGAATTCTTTCATTAGGAGATGCATTGTTATAATTAGGGTAGGAATTTGGTGCCGATGCCGAGGCCAAGAGAGAAAAGCCACCCTGACGGAGACTGGTTTAAGGCCTCATTGTTAGAGAGAAGAAGAAAGAAGTATCGTATGTAGATTTGGTTGGGGAGGGGGGTGGGGGGGGCTGTTTTGCTCCTGTGGGTTGTTGAAGTAAAGTAAAACTCATCATTATCATAATTCATTGCGAAAAATTTTCGAGAGGTCACAGAGATATTTTGGGAGACGCTGGTGAATCTAAACAAATTGCATTTTCAGCAGCTGGCATTTCCAGCTCCTGCACGGCACCGAGCGATAGGCTGGAGGAAGGAATAAAGAGAGAGGCAGAAAGATAAATCGAGAGCTCCAGACAGACGGGTTTATGTGGCATTTCCATGTATCAGTGTTGGGTGACATGGTGTGAGTTATCTCTGTAATTACAGCCCTCACACTCCCCGCAGCTTGCTCCTGGGACCCACCGAGAGCCCTGCCAGGAGCTGCCTGTCCCTGTGGAGAGGAGGTAAAAGGCAGCATCATCGCAGGGGCTGGAGGCTCCCACACAGCGGCTGGGATGGCTGGAGAGGGTTGTCTGTGCCCCCTGGACTTCGGAAACACAGGAGGGTCGCAGCAGCGTTCCAGCCACCACATCTGGATCTCTTCTTGTCTCATCCCTTTGCATCAAGGATGATCAGTTTGTTCTGGCTCAGTGCCTGTGTGTCTGGCTGCACAGGGTGAAGCAGGGAGGAAGGGATTGGGGTGGTGGCACTCCTTGGAGCAGGCTTTCCCCAGTGATACTACAGGAGCTGCAGGGTGATGCAGGCTCCTTCAGCCTGATGCAAACCCCAAGGTGGGATCAGAAGAGCAAGAACAAAATTCTCCAAGCCAGGTATAGAGAACTACCTGTGGATTTGTGAGGGGAACTACTCAGACAGAGCTGTGGGGTTCAGGAGTGAATACCTCGCTTTATTAGCACACATTGTGCAGCCAGTGCACACTGTGAAGATGAGTTCTCCCATGGCCCAGGGCAGCTGTGGGTCCTAGCAATATGGACAGAGTTTGTAAGGAAATATTTGGGTCTTGCCCCAACCTTGTCTGGTGAGAGGGAAACTGTGGCTTTGAGAAACCACAGGGACTGCTGCAATCATTATGGCTTCTGTCCCTCTGCTCTTTGAAGTGGTCTGAGGCCAGGACTTCATCTGAAGGCTGCTTGTCTCTCTTCAAAACCTACAAATTGATTTCTGCCAGGGCATTTGAGCTTTCTGCCCCCCTTCAAGAGAGCACCAGAGCTTGGCCGTTGCTGAAAGCTTTGCTCTGCTCCAGGGTACCCGATGCAGCCGTGCAGGTTGGTAGTGCTGCTGTTAAATTGGTTTGTTTCAGTGCTTTTGTGGATGAGATGTACCAGGGACACCTGATAATTTCTGATTATTCTTGGTACTAGGGAGCACATTACTGCTCACAGAGGCACCAGCATGGAGGCCCTGGGGATGTTCTGACACAAGATTTACTGCATCTGGGTGACTCTGTCTCACCCATGTTGGGAAGAGGTAACTCTGAGATTTCTGCACTTCATCTGGTTTTAACTTTATGGTTTACCATGCTCCCTCTCTCCAGGAACATGGACAGAGTGACTGTTCACAAACTGTCTTTCATAGAAGCACTGCAGAGCTTTCCATACCCCAGTTTTAATTGGGCCTATATGGGAGATGAGAGGAGATATTTTCCTTCCTTTCCTTTTCCTCATCATTCTCAGTGCTGTGGTGTGGGTCAGGTCCATCACAGACACTTCCTGAAAGGAAGGGCACTTGCAGGGATGCAGACCCTGGGTTCAGCTGCTTCTCCCTCCATGGGACAGGGCAGCAGGGAGGAAGGAACACAGGCAGATGCCAGCAGCCTGGACCATCCATGACTTCGTCATGCTCCTATAAATAAGCGCAGAGAAATACCCAGAAGACATGGAGGAGTAATAGAAGAGGCAAAGCAATGGGCTTTGGAGCTAAGATTAACCTTAATTGCTCTGAGCTAATCAGGCCTGTGTCCTAAGCCTCAGAACAGCAACATCTGTGGTCTCCAGCTGTGCATCTCAGCTCTGTGTCACCCCTGGGTACTCCCTCACTGGAGCTTCCCAGGGACCAGTGAACAAAGAGAAGAGACGAGCTTCTCTCCTGGGATTTGAAAAGTTAAAAGGATGTTTTTTCCTGTGTGAGCTGCTTGAGACACTCCCAAAGTTTCTGTGGGGCTGGAGAGGGACAAGACTCACTTCCCAAGAAGGTGCTGGTTACAGCTCTTTAGCCAAGCAATGGAGCCAAGCACTGAGTCTGGCTGGCGTGAAGTGCTGGAGATCTCTCCCATGGCTCACTCCCCTTCCCAGGCAAGTCCAGCAAAGCCATCCTGGCTCTGAGCAGCCCTCTGAACCCTGAACCTTGGCTGGTCCCTGAGCACTGATGTTGCATAAATACTTAGTGTGATATGGTGTCACATACTCCATCCTGTCTGGTTTTTGTCTCTTTTGTGAAGACTATCTACACCGCTCCTTCTCCTGGCCCTCTGCTCTCTTTGCCTGTGCCCTGTCTCTTGGGGCTGAAACACCTCCTCTGCACCTGCCACCTGCCTGGCCAACCCTCCTGCAGGTCAGGAGCCTCTGCAGCAGCTCCCCAGGTGGGGAGCAGAGAGCTCCCAGCTTCAGCTTCTAGCTCCCATTTGCCAAGCCTCCAGCCAGCAGCCGCTCGGAGATGGAGTCAGCAGCCAGAGGGGCAAATCCTTCCAGGAAAATGTAATCACTTTCAGTGAGCACAATGCAATTTGGAGGAGAAATTTGTGGCTGGAGAGCCCCCAGGCCATGTGTGCTCAGTGGCTTTTCCTGGCTGGAAGGGAACTGGCAGCTTCCATCCATCCTGCTGCTCGCCTGGAGCTGCTCCATTCCAGGAGAAGAGCCTGGACCATCCTCTGCTGAGGCAGCCAAGCCAGGCTGTGCACAGATCTGCTGCCCGTTGAATTCCTGATCCTCAGCCTGTGAAGGCAGCCAGGCTCCCAGCCATCAGCCAGGGCTGGGGACTGAGGGGAGGACCCCAGATATGTGCAACCCAATACAGAGCAGCTGAAGTTTCCTGAAGAGATCAGACACTTTCCATCACCCTTGCAGTCTGCAGTCTGCCCACTGCCCAAGAGACAAGATGCTGGGCTGTCGTGGTCCTGCACCAGCAGCTCATGGGCAAGCACTGAGGAGCCAGTGGCACAGAACAACATCACACACCCAACAGGTGCCACTGGGACCTCAGTACCTAACATTTTGGGATTTAAAGTTTCAAACAATTTTCTTTATGATCTTATGTGTTGAAGCTGGGAGCTAACTTGATCTCTCCAAGTCCCAGTACTATCAGCTGCAGTTGGCTCTCTGGGTGCTGCTGTGCCTTGTGTGTGATGGAGGGGGGATGTCCTTCCCTTCTGCAAAGCAGGGTCTGCTCAGCAGCCAACAGGATCATCAGAAAAGTCAGGTTCTATGTCCCACGTGTCCATCAGAGCTGTTTGCTCACCACTGTCAGCTGCAGTCCTCCTGATTCAACTGCTCTGCTCCATCTGCTTTGAACCACCAAGGGAGGAAAAGCTTTTCCACCACTGGCTGAGAGGTAACTCTGGCCAAGAGGACGAAGCTGTGTGTTCCTGAGGGTCACCCTGAGTCGAGGTGAGGAGATGTGCCATTATCCTGGGCTGCACAAAGGATCCCACCACAGCTTGTCCTGAAAAGTCAAAATCTTAGAGAACTTGATGAGCAGAGCCTCCCTTCCAGGTCTGATTTCAGTGTCCTAATCTTTCTGAAATGTTTAAATATAATTAGCTTAAATTTCAACACAAGAGGTCATCTGAACTGGAAAGCAGGGGTTTTTTCTCCCTTGAGAATGTCACAGCCCTTCATTTTGACAAACTCAGAAATCCTTCTAGTTTCTTTCTTTTTCCTGACTCAATAAATTAATCAAACCCGATGTTCTCTTAAAGTAAGTGTCAGGTTTGAACAAGATCAGCATTTTCCAGTGGAAAAACCCAGAACTGATCCAAGAATTCCTACAATGCTTCCATCCTGACTCCTTGTTTCTCTGCCGCTCTGCTCCCAGTAACTGGCTGGATTAATCGCAGCGGGTGAGAAGACAAAGTCAGGAGCAGCTCCAGCCTGAGCTGGAAGCTTTTTTTTCAGATGCAGATATGAGGAGAATATTTCTCTTTGTTTTGCTTATTTCTCCCTGTCTGAGGCTGAGGAGATTTCAAGGTGTGGTGTCCACAGGGAGGGGTTTCTTTGCTGCAACCCGTGACTCCTGCAGTCCCCACCCAGCCTGCGTTCTGTATCCACTCGCATTTCCCCTAAAAGCAGGCTTCAGCTACCAAGCCCATAACCATCAATTTATTGCTGATGCAATCCTGAAGGTGCTTAAAAAAATCCTTAAACCTCCCTGAGATCTAACCTGAGAAATTCAGCTGGGGCCAGGCACCAATCCAAAACACACACGTGCGTGTCGGGAGTAACTGTGAAGTTACAACCGCGGATCTTGGTGGGCAGGTTAACAGCGGAGTCGACAGAGCCGCTCTGGGTTCTGTGGGATTTATTTACAGCAAGGAGACTGAAAAGGGAAATTAGGTCACCAACACAAGGGGAAACTCTGTGGCAAGCTCTGTGCAGTGCTGACAGGACTCGATGGTGAGTTTCCATCTGTCTTCTGATCCATCTTCTATGGCATCTTCTCGCACCCTGGACTGATGCTGTCCAAAGAAGGAGTTTAAAGACACCTCACCCCAGGGCCACGGTTTGCCTGGGGCCAGGGCAGCAGTGATGGATGGATGCTCAGCACACTATGAGCTAAGGGACATGGTGCCCTTGCATCCAGGCAGCATTTGCCTTCAAAACAGGGTGGCCTCATCCATGAGGAAGCTGTGCTGTAGAGAAAATCAGCTGGATCCCAGAAGCCTTGAACTGCATGGTGCTTTGGTTTGGAAGGAACCTTTCAAGCTCATCCAGTCCCACCCCCTGCATTGAGCAGGGCGATCTCCAACCAGAGCAGGTTGCTCAGAGCCCCAAGGTCCAGTCTGAGCTGGGATGGTTCCAGGGATGGGGTTTCTCCCACCTTTCTGGGCAACCTGAGCCAGGCTCTCACCAGACTCATTGTAAAAAGTTTCTTCCCTATATTCAATCTTAATCTCAACTTTTTCATTCAAAACTATCAACCCTCGTCCTGTCACAACCACTCCTGCTAAAATTCTGTCCCCATCTTTCTTGTAGATCCCCCCATGTAAGCCAGCCCAGACTGGGATGGCAGTGATTTACCAGGAAAATATGCCTGCTCTGGCTCTCCATCGTGCTATGATGGAGACATGAACTCTGTAATCCTCGAGTGCCTCAGGACTGTCCTGGGTGCAGGTGAGATGAGCAGCATGGCTGGGGTGGCAAAGACTGAGCAGGAGTCAGCAGTGCTGCCTCGGGAGAGACTGAAGGGCTGATGCTGCTCTCAGACAGGTGGTGGTCCTCCACCAGCCAGAAGTGACAACTTGTTTTCCCTGAGTGTCAGCCGAAAGCAATGGCCAAGCTCTTTGCTGGGATTCAAGATCTGTTTGCTACTGCCTGCAAGGCAATGGCTGGGATAGTGATGGATGGGAGAGCCCACATCAGTGCAGCTGCTGTGCCACAGCATAGGACCCCTGGATCTCCTGCAACCACGAGTGGTGGGTCCCTGGACCAAAGGGGACTTGTCTGCCTTGAACCTCTGTCCCCCAAACACACCACCTGTCACTGCTTTAAACAAAACCACTCGTGCAAACAAGCCCAGATTCCCAAAAGACTCCCACCTTCACCCGTCTCCTCCAATCAGCTCCCCGAAACACAAATCCTGACACAGCCACCACGCAGCCACCTTTGAATGAAGTTGCCATAGTTACTGGTGCCTCACAGCAGCAGGCTGAGCTCATTAAAATGATTTGAATGGCTACCCTATAATCAAGCCACTCGGGGAGGGGAGGTCTGGCGGGGAGGAGAACCCTGGGACGTGATGGGCTCCATTCCTGACTGTTGGAGAGTGGCTCCAGAGCCCACATGAATCTGTGCACAAGCTGGTGAGGGAGGCATGGGAACAGTGCAGGGCTGAGGCAACCCAGCACATCAACCCCACAAGGTGCTGGTCCCTCTTGGAGGCAGAGGTGGTCACTGGGGTCTTCTTCCAGGGTCTCCTTCCCAGCAGTGAGCACCATGGCACGGCTGAGCCTGGGACTCCTCTCTACACTATGTCCTGTACTTTTAGCAGTGATGGTTTCCCACACACTTAGGCAGCCCAGCAGTCAAAGCTGGGGGTCTAGCTCCCCAAGGAAGAATTGTTTGAAAAATGAGTTGGAGCCTTCTTCCTCCTCCAATCCATGTTTTACAAATTGCTGTTTAACAAAAATCCCAGTATTTTTTTTATATTCACCCAAAACATTGAACCAAAATAAGGTTTCAAACTCTTTTTTTGTTGGGTTTAATTTCTCGCCAAGACAAGGCTGTGAAGAACAAGTATTTTGGGGTTTAGCATTAAACCAAAGCGGGTTTTTCTGGTTTTGTTTTGATTTCTTAAAAGGTGTTAAAAATATCATGGAATACTATAGGATACAATAAAATGTGTTCCAAAGATGATGAAAAAACCCCACAAATAAAACCCACAGGTCTGTTTGGAGCTATTTCACTCTGCAGTGCAGGTCATGGTGGCATCCTCAAGCAGGTGCTGCTCATGGTTGCAAGACAGCGTGGGTGAGCTGCTGCTGGTTGTGTGCGGGTGAGGATACCTGCAGGAGGCACAGGCACGGTGCTCCCAGGTGAATGGTTGCTGGGAGATGAAGGATTCCTGGTTCCCTCAGCCTGTTCTATCAAACTGAGCCTCTCTGCGAGGGGAGGCCCTCCCCTCTGCCAAGCCTGACCAGATGCTCCTCACAGTTTGCCTTGGGTTGTGAAGTGCCCTGTGTCTTGAGCTGGGCTGTGCGGGGATACCATCCCAATCCATTTATCCCATCCCTTCCCATCCCATCCCAGCATTTCCTTGCCTGGCTGAGCCAGTGCCCGCACAAGGTGTTTCTTTACCTTCTCTGGCCCAGCCTGTCTCAGCCGGCACCTTAGCACATCTCACTCCACGTTAGCATGGAGAGGTGTGTGGACATGTGAGCACAGCCATGCCACAGTGCTCCTGTGAGATGGGCAGAGTGGCTGCAAGGACTCCTGAGCACCTTCCCAGCTCCAGGGTGGCTGCTGCCTGCGCTCAGAGCAGCTGCAGCAGGAGCAAAACATTTCTCCTGTTGGCTGGTCCATGGGCTAGGCTTGTGCAGAGCAGCCAGGGCTGTCCTTCCTCACCCAGGAGGTGCTGCATTGTACCAGGCCACCTCAAAGGTTATGTAGGCTTCTTTTAGCAGCTTCACAGGTCTCCCACCAGTGTTTCCCCACAGCAAAGAACCCATCAATGGTGGCTCCCAGGAGGGCGAAATGGCTCTTCTGCTCCCCACAGCCTCAGAGCTCTCTGCACTTCCCTCCCCAGGGGAGACACAGACCCGCACCCCTCACTGTGCAGTGAGCTATCAGGGTACACAGATAATCTTTTACTCTTCAGTACAAATAATTTATTACATTAAAATAACGTTTTTAAAAAATGAGTACTTTGGGAATAATTCAGGCTCGCCTGCGGAGGCATTTTTCAAAGTGCCATAATAGGCACTTAGAAATGGGTGGTTATTTTTATTCTCTGAGCCTGTCAAGAAGCTGATGGATCGAATTGGCTGATGACAAGGCAGCTGAGTGCTCATAGACGGAGACCACAGTGTGAACGCTGAGGCCTTTACAAATGAGCAGCCAGCTCAGGTTGGAGGTCTTGCCAAAGCGCTCGCACCTCTGCAATGGGGTCCTGCTCCCCTGGGGCAACAGTGACCTGGGGTAGTGATGTCTGAATGGGCTGAAGGCAGAGAGCAGGCAGAGAGCAGGCAGCCCTTGCCTCACTCCCAGCAGTCAGAACTGCTCTTCTCTACAGCTCCATCTCGGCAGCTTGGAGCAGCATCACCCACCTGCCCTCCCCATCCTAACCTAGCTGAAATGCCTCCCCAGTACCTCCTATTGCTCTACCAGAGGGTCCCAGGGATGGCTCATGCCTGCTCATGTGTGTGTAGCAGACTGGGTGAGGAAAAGTGGAGAGCCCTGTTGGCAGGACCTCTGGACAGCAGACATCAGCAGCATCTTGAAGTGGGGCCGGAGCACCGGCCAATTCAAGTGGATGCCCAGACTTATCTCCCGCTGACACATTTCTCCTCAGATCACAGTTTTCTCCCTCTTCACCCCACCAAAAATAAACCCTCTTCCTCTTCTGTCCAAACACTGGCAAGGCTGCTATGAACATTGCAAGCAGAGACCTTCTGCTGTGTCACACAGGCTGGTGTAGGCAGATGTGTGTCCAGAGATTCACAAGTGTCACCTGTTCCCCAGAGTAGAGCTGAGATGGCTGGGAGCACCCTGGCTGCACATGGCTGGCTCTTACGAGGCAGGAGTTGCATCTCATCAGTTAAACTTGTAGCCTCACAGCATCTGCTGGCTCCTCATCATCCCCTTTCTCACATGGAAACCTATTTTCCAAGGAAGTAGAAGGCAAAGGTCTAACAAGAAAGGCCTTGATCACACTGGCACCCCAGCCCCAACATCCCTTGATCTGCCCAGCTCAGCTGCTGGGGAACCCCAAGTCCCCACCTGTGATGAGGAACAGAGCCTTGGGACTCCTCCATCAACAACACTGGGCCCCCTGCCTGAGCTAACACCAGCCCCTCTGCCTGCTGCATCTGTGCCAAGGCACAGTCCCCAGCAGCACAGGGTGAACACACAGGCCATGCAGAGGTCTGTATACGATCCACATGGAGAAGGAAATGAGCAACACCCTCCATTACCAGCACCACAGTCCAATAGCCACTGTGGGACACTTCTCCAGGCAGAAGAAATCAAAACTCCCTGTTCTGACACCCCAGACAGTATACAGGTCTCATCCAGGTGAAGCAGGTAGCAGCAAAGGGTGCAGAAGGGGTCGAGCACATCTGGAGCCGTAGCCCAGCATCCCCACAGGTACTGATCCTGCTCTGCTGTGTCTGTGTCACAGCTGCTCCACCAGCTCCTCACTGTGACAGGGACTCATGACAGTGACAATGGGGATCCTTCCCTGAGCTCATCACACAAATACTCCTGATCTCAAGGCAGGGAAAAGCCTGGTCTTTTTCCTTGGAGGAAAGGGTCACAGAACTCTGCGCTGCAGCTCAGCCGACAGCACCAGTGACTCCAGCCCTTCCCCAGCCTGCAGGGATGCTGGGAGCCTCAGGTGTCTTCCCAAGACATCTTCCTAGAGCAGCTCTGGTGAGAAGGAGCCAGCTAATCACATTATGTCAGAGAGCCTGGGGAGCAAAGGGAGGTAGGGAGAGCTGCAGGCAGACCCGCTGAGCCTTTGAGCTCTGTGAACAGTTGATAAGGCCACTCAAAAGGGGTTGTGCTGCAGTGCTCACGTAATGCCAGTGCCCTGCTGCTTGCACTTTCCCATGCTCACGGGCCAGCAGAGCTTCCATCGGAGCTTGCCAGTCCAGGACCAACCTACACACTGAGGTAGAGACTTGCTGTGGGGGCAACACCAGCAGCAGCTCTCCAGATTGTCAGTGGAGCAGCTCTGGGGTGCCTGGCCAGGTCACAGCCCCTCCTGCACTTTGCAAAGCCTTGGAGAGGGAGATACAGGCTCGGGGTGAAGCTCCTCCAGCTCTGTTTTTCACCCTGCTGACCAGTGTGGACATCTGACCCCATCAGCAGCTTCAGACTTCTGTGGAGGGCAGGAGGGGCACAGGTGATGCCACACAAGGGGCTGCTCATACTGTGCCTGTCCTGCTGGAAGATGAAGCTCCTGCACAGCTCTTCCCAGCTCTTCAGACCAAACTTCAGTCCCTGACTGGGGAGAGGTCCCAGCTGCAGGCAGATGCTTCAAGCAGCTTTGCTGTGCAGCTTCCTCCATGTTTTCTCAGGTACTTCAGCCTGTCAAAGCCTGGCAGGCTGTGGGGAAAATGAAAAGGAACATTAGTTTGAATTTCAGAGCCCCAAAGTTGCAGCATCTTCCTGCAGCCTCCTACCTGCAGTTTCAAAGCTCTCCTGTTGCTTGGGAATTGATCCTTCATTCCTGGGAGGCAAGAAAGGTTTACAGGATCATCTCCACTGCACAGAGGCTCTGAGCTGACAGGAAACATGCCCAGGGTGGTAACAAGAGCCAGAGGTGACAACTGACTGACTCTTACTCTTCCTCCCACTCCAGCCTTTGAAAGTCCCAGTTTCCTCAGGAGTGACAGCTCATGGTAAGGTGGACAAGAATACACTGCAGCCCGGATGATATCTGGCTCTGCTACCCTACAGAGGCAGGGAAGGACAAAGGGACCACACTCAACCTGCTGTTCCTGACCCCCAGCCTCTGTTTCACCTCTACCACTCTGATACCAGGGCATGTCCAATTAGAAGCAACAATCACCTTTGAGCCCTTTTGGTTTGAAAAGCCTCATTAGGTTGGATTTTTGCTGGGTTATTCTTTTCACCTCTTGTGAAGTGTTAGTGTGTCCATGCTGTGGAGGCTGAAATTGTCACTAGGTGTGCAGTGGTGCTCCGCAGGGATGGGGCAGAACTACTGCACTGCGAGAGACAAACCAGTTTGGAACATAAATAGCACATGAAAGCATTTCTGTTTGGTGTGGGTATCCTACAGACGAGGAGCTCCTGCAACAAAATGTGTGCAAGACAGCACACTGCTGTCCATCCCACCTCCCCCTCACATGCGAAGACCTTCTGAGGAGGATCACAGCCAGAAAAGCTGTTCTGCTGAGCGATGAACACATTGGCTACTGCTCACTGAAAAACCTCAGCTAAAGGCAGGAAGCTGGGTATCAGTGTTTATCTGCAGTTCACTCCAGAATCCTGTTGTGGTTACTTGGATGAGCAGTCCTGATCGATGCTGGTGTGGTCCCCAGTTGCCAGCCCATGAGAACAGCACATTCCTGGACAAAGGGTAGTAAAACATCTCCAGAGCAGAACTGGCTCTGGGTTTGCAGACTCAGAGGAGCCATGGGCAGAGCTAAGATGTATCCCCCCCAATACCATCCAGATACGGTGACAGCCCCCTGTGCACAGCTTCAGCTGTGCAGTGGTGCTCTGCACAGATCAAACTCCAGCAGACCCAGGGAGGACCTGCACAGCCCAGACAGCTGGCAGGGAGCAATTCCATATCCTCAACCTCTCAGTCTCTTATTCTCTCAGACAGGAAGAAGTCAGAAGAGTCTTCCTCAAGCTCTTGCATCAGGCTCCTTTGCTCATGCAGGGGAACACCTCCCCTGCTCCAGCTCAGCTCAGCCAGGGCTTGAAGATGTCTCTGTTCACTTGCAGATGGAGCACATTGTCCTTTGCTGTGGTTTAGTACAAGTAAGAAACACAAGACTGGTCTTCAGGGAGTGTATTAAGTGCAAGGTACTTCCATGAACAGATGCTGGCACATGGGCTCAGACCCCTGCTTCTTCTGCCAGTAACTGGAGAGAGTAGTTCATTGGATATGAAATTCTCTCCTGGCAAAGAATTTTCCAGAAAAAACTGAGATGTCTAAAGACACAGAACCAAGGGAAGAGTTCACACATAGAACAGCTGTAACCAGGTGTACTGTGATGCCTGTGTCCAAAGAAACAGCACTGTGACTTCCCCCTACAGTAGCAGTCACCTCCTCTTCTTTGAGGTCTTGTGGATCAGGGAAGTGGAGGCTCTCGCACTTTGCCACATACTTTTGGAGCAAGTGGAAGGGAATTGCTTTTTCCAGGCTCCTTGATATTCTCCATAAAGGTACCACTGATGGAATTCTCACAGGTCCAGAAAGGCTTTGTCCTTCATGAAGGAACATTGTGGAGAGGTTGGTGCTGGTCTCTTCTCACAAGCAATTAGTGACAGAACAAGAGGGAATGGGTTCAAACTACAACAGGGGAGGGTTAGACTTGACATTAGGAAACATTTTTTGACAGAAACAGTGGTCAGGCACTGGAACAGGCTGCCCAGGATGGTTGTTGAGTCACTATCCCTGGAGGTGTTTCAAGATCATTTAGATGTGGTGTTAAAGGATCTGGTTTAAGAGTGAACCTTGTTGAGTATGGTTGATGGTTGACTTGATGATCCCAAGGGTCTTTTTGAACCAGAATGATTCTGTGATTCTGTGAAGTGATTTGTTCCTGACCAGGTTCAGGCTATGATCTCTGTTTCACTCTAGACTTGTCCCATGGTTTAAATGATGGACAACTTCTCTTCAAACATCTCCAAACAAGTGACCACAGGCTACAGTTCCTGGCTCTGTTTCCTGTCTATGACATGGGCAAGATGTTCTTCTGGACTTCTAGAGGGACTGGAGACCCTTCAGAAGACAGTAATGGGATGGCTGGGAGCAGAGGCAGAAGCAGGACTAGTCAAAAGCATGTGTTCTTGCATTTATGTAGAAGGTCTGGGGCTGGCTCAGGTTGGGGCTGTGGAGATCCAGACCTTTCCAGTTTGTTTCTGAAGGGCTGATTTGTGAGTTTTTGACACCAAGGTCTTGTCAGCTGCAGATACCAAAAAAAGTCTTATTGTTCCCAAGCCACAAGGTGGAAACTAAACAGAGAGCAGAGCAGCTCTCGTGTATCCAAACACATCCCAATGATATGGTACCACCCATGAGATGGTGTCCGTGGACACAGCCCAGAGCTGCTGAGCATTCACAGTTAGCTACTGAGCAAAGAGGAACTCTGATACCTAAACTTACAACTTCAGCTCTTTTGCAGAAGGGTCATGAAATGCTTCTGAACACCAACAGCCAGTAAGAGCTGACTAAAACAGGCTCCTGCCCTGAGCCCCATCTCCCTAACCCCTCTGCTGCAGGTGGGATGACTCACTCCACCAGATCTCACATGTGTTGTCCTACAGTGTCTGTTTTCCACTGACCTGACCCCTGAATGCCAAAATGGCCACTTGGAGGCTGGGGGAGTCTCGCTCCCAAGTCCAGGTACCTGGTGGCACCTCCAGCAGGCTGACAGGCTGGATCATTCTCTAAGCCAGGTATGGCTGGGTGAGGTGATTCTCTTGTACAAATCACCCCTGAGGAGTCACGGAGGACATTCTGGGATCTGTCCAGTTTGTCTCGTTCCTGATTTCTCAAATGCACCTTTCTTTTGTCATGAGCTTAATTTGAGGGATGGGGAGAGGGAGGTGGTGTGGGCTGTGGGTGGTTTAGGAAGAAACACATTCAGAGGTAAATGAGTTGTTAAATGTTAATTGCACTGCACCTTCAGGGGCTTAGGAAGAGGATATGTCTTCCTGAAAATGAAAAACCAGATTGGAAAAGAGACTTGCTGGGTTAAATCTCCACGCTGACACATACCCAGTGCAGCTGCCATGAGGTTCTGCCCAGGCTTGGCTGGGATGGAGTTAATTTCCTTCCTGGTAGCTGATACAGTGCTGTGGTTTGGGGGTAGTGTGAGAGTAGTGTTGATACCACACTGACGTTTTATAGCATTTATACTAAATCAAGGATTTTGCCAGCGAGAAGGCTAGGGAGGCACAAGAACTTGGGGGGTGACAGCCAGAAAAGGTGACCCCCATGGCCAAAGGGGGCCTCCAGACCATATGATATGATGACCAGTATACAAGCTGGGGAGAGCTGGCCAGGAGAGAGGATCAATGCTCAGAGACAGTGGGTGCATTGTGCATCACTTGTCTTTCTTGGGTTTTATTTTACTATCTTTTCATTATCTTCCTTTTCATTACAATCATTATTTATTGCTGTTATTGTGTTTTATTTTTATTTCAGTTAACACACTATTCTTCTAACCCAGGTTTTACTTGTTTTCAGTTCTCCTCCCTATCCCACCAGGGAGAGGGGGAAGAGTGAGCAGCTCCTGCATGGTGCTTAGTTGCAGGCTGGGGTTAAACCACAATAGGGTATGAGTGACCAGTGTGATCAAATGTGAAAGCAGAGGAACAACATCCTTGGCTTAAAACCTTCAGCCTAGAGGACAATCACATCCCTGTGGGTAGGGAATGGATTGCTTGGCTAGCTGCAGTGCTGTGCACCCAAACACCTCACTGGGTGGATGAGAGCAGTCATCTCTCAAGGTGTCTGTGTCCCCTTCCCTTTCCTCCACCCTCAAGGAACTGGTCTTTCTTACCAGAACCCTTAGCTCCAGCACGGGCAGCATGGTGGTTCTGTGCTGTTCTCCATCCATGGGCACCAAGCTGACCCACTAAGGCTTAGCTAAGCCTCACAGCTCACCCTCTTTACAGGGGCATGCCCTCAGTCCGGAATGCCCCATGAGCTTTGTCCCCTCTTACTACAATTGTGTGGTAAAGCAGACACGTATCAACATATCACTGTGTCACAGGAGGCATCCAGGCCACACACACAGTGATGAGATCCTGTTGTCTTCTGCTTGGGAACCAAGAAGGACTTGGAACCAGAAAGTTCCTTCCAAGAAGGAACCAAGAAGGACCATTCATGGAATCACAGATTCATTTAAGGTGAAAAAGACCTTTAGGATTACCGAGTCCAACCATCAACCCAACTTTCCCAACCCACTGCTAAACCCTGTCCCTGAGTTCCAGGTCTCCACGACTGAAACACAGTAAGGGAAGGTGATTCAACCCCCTCCCTGGGCAGCCTGTTCCAAGGGCTGAGGGCTCTTTCCAGGAAGAAGTTTTTCCTGATGTCCAACCTAAGTTTCCCCTGGTGCAGCCTGAGGCTTCTTGTCCTATTGCTGTTTCTTGTGAGATGAGACCAACCCCCACATCTCTCCAACCTCCGTTCAGGAAGTCACAGAGAGCAGTATGGTTCTCCTGTGAGCTCCTTTCCTCCAGACTAACCAGCCCCAGCTCTCAAGACTCCTCACAAGATTTGTTCTCCAGACCCTTCACCAACTTTGCTGTCCTTCTTGGGACCTACACCAGCACCTCAATGTCTTTCTGGTATTGAGGTGCCCAGAACTGACTCCAGTGCTTGAGGTGTGGCCTCACCAGTGCCCAGGTCACTGCATTCACACTCCTGCCTGCTCAGACGGACCTGCCCAGGACATATTGGATGTAGCTCACAAATAATCAGCACCGCAGAGGCTGGATGATCCTGTCTGTCCCCATACCCACAGCTCCTTTTGTTGCCTCTTCTCAGACTCTCCATCTCTATCCTCCAAAGCCTTTAGTGTGAGCGGCTTCATGCTTCCCTCTAGTGGTCCCAGCTCCCCCTCCAGAATCACAGCTGCCTCCAGCACGTCTCAATCCCACCACACAGTGATCATCATCCTGTTCCACTTGTGAGCCCCATGATCTGGTCAGAGAAGTCAGGCTGGCCTTGAGGACGGGTCATGGCATGGATGCTTGGGAAAGGGTAGCCAGGGTATGAATGCAGGAGCTGGGACACACCAGGATTTGTGAGTGGATTGCAGGGGTTTTGTGCCTCTGGACGGTTTGAAAGTCCTTGTTTGTTAGCTGGGTGCCACAGCCCTTGTTTCAGAACAAAATCCAGAGGTTTGGTGTTTAAAATTTTTCATCTCACAGGGGTTTTTTTTTCTCCTTATTCTCCTGAAAGATTCTGCAATCTTTTCCAACATGCTGACTCAGCTTAGTTTGTGTACTGCATCCCCAAACTCTGTCTTCTGCTTGAGGACTGCCCCAGGAAAAGGTCCTGTCTGAGTGTTGTCCAGGTCAGTCCTCTCAAGCCAAAGCTGACTGATCAATTCCAGCTTTTTTAAGTTAAGAGAGCTTCTGCTATAGACTTTTGGGGACAGGGAACTCAGGGATTTGCTGGAACAGTAGGTTCTCACGTAAAGAAACCTCCCTGTCTTCTAGAGAGCTGCTCAGGCTGTCAGCTTCATTGCCAGAGTGCACAGAAGACATGTGGAAGTGGCCCCAGGGTAGAGGGCTGTATCCAGCTTCAGAGGTAAAGAGTGATGAATGAGAACAGGACAGACTGCTGCTCCAGGGAACCTCCTTGCTGGGCTCCTTAGAATTGGAGAGAGAAAGGAAATCAGATCTCTGTCAGGCTGATGACTTCGTGTCCCACACCAACAGTGTGATCTCATTAGCTGAGTATGTTAACCCCAGTCCTGCAGGTCCAGTGGCAAGGAAACCACCGTGGCAGCACAGGGCACAGCCAGGGAGGACCAGGGTGGACTTGGGGTCACAGTGGGCACTGACAAGTGCACAGGGCAGATGTCAACAAAGTTCTGACCTTCTCTGTCTCAGTAAAATGAAGCAATCCAAGCAACATGGAAAAAGTCCCCATTTCTGTCACACACAGTGCTTCCTGAAGCCCCACAGATGCTGGTCAGTCCAGCCCAGCTACACAGCCAGGCTGAGGCCACTGGTGGCTGCTCCTGTAGCATTTGGCTCTTGCAGAGCTCACTTTGCACAGAAGCAGAGATACGGTCAAATAAAAGGGGCCACACATCCCAAACTCCCGTGTGCATCAGGAGATGATGGAGGTTACCTCATGCACTTACATCCCTCTGAGGAGCTGGGCCCTGTAGGTGCTATGGAATCATTCAGTACTCCATCACCATCATGATAAAAGCAAGTGAGAGAACGTGGCTCGAGGCCTGGGAAGTTTTTAGCAAGGCCGATCACGCCTGATAATTAACATTGAGAGCACTGAGCTCATCCACTTCCTTCATCTCAGCATTGTCCTTGTCCTGCTACATTACTTTTTGGCAGTGGCCCAGCCAGCACATGAGACATATTGAACTGACCTTACAGCAAGGCAATAAAGCACATGCAGAGCATTAACACCCATCCCAAACCAGTGGACACGCAGAAGTCAGTCCAAAGACTCTTGTCAACTTCATCAGCCTCCACATCTATCCACAGTCCTTATTTCTCTGTCCAGAGAAATCTTGCCTGGGGAGGAGCAGGACAGACCCCTGGACAGGGGTGCACCCACCATTTGGCTTTGGGTCTTAGGGTACAACAAAAATGCTTTGGTATTTATGAGAGATTTGGTGGCTGGTCTCTGCTTGCGAACCTGCAAGATGATACTCACCACTACTCTCTGGCTTCTGTCACCATCCACCCCACTGCCCCATCACCCAGACCACACTGTTTCAGTTTGGCTGCGAGGATGCTGTGGGAGACTGTGTCAAATGCTTTACTGTAGTCAAGATAGACCACATCCACTGCTTTGCCATCCTCTGTACACCTAATTATGCCCTCATAAAAGTCTGTCAGGTTGGTCAAGCATGACGAGATGATTCTGATCAGTCTCTAGTTACTGGAGTCCTTCTCCTTACCCTTTCTGAAGGCTGCAGTGACATTTGCTATCCTCCAGCCCTGAGCCACCTCTCCTGATCCCCATGATCCACTGAAGATAATGGAGAGTGCCCTAGCAATGACTTTCACCATCTCCCCTAGCACTCACGGGTGCCTCCCCTAAGGAATGATGCATTTATGTGCATCCAGCTCACTCAGCTGATCCCTAACACAGTGCTCGTCAACATGGGCAATCCAATCCTGTGTTCAGTTTGGGATCCCTCACTCCAAGAATGAGACTGAGGTGCTGGAGGAGAGCAGGGCAAGGGAGCTGGGGAAGCACCTGCAGCACCAGTGCTCTGAGGAGCAGTTGAGGGAACTGAGCGGGTAGGGTTACCTGTAGAAAAGGAAGCTCAGGGTAGAACTTTTCACTCCCCACAACTCCCTGACAGGAGGTGGTGGGGCTTGATGACTTCACCCCAGCAACAAGAGAGAGAGAGGAAGAGAGGAAACAGGCTCAGGTTGTGCCAAGGGAGATTTGCACTGGCCATGAGGAAGGATTCTTCCCCAGAAGAATTCCCCATGCCCAGCTCAGGCTGCCCAGGGCAGTGTGGGAGTCCCCATGTCTGGAAGGGTTGAAAAGCCATTGGAGATGTGGGTGAGGGACAGGGGTTAGTGGGGAGGTCACAGTATTGGATTGCTTGATGACCTTAAGTGTCACTTCTCTGCCCACCTCTAGGGTGCACAGAGGCCGGGGGTGCTGTTGCTGTGGTGGTTGCCATGACACTGGTGACCAAGGTCAACCACACGATGTTGGGAGGTCAGTGAGTGAGAGGTGGTGAGGTGAGGAGAAGGCACTGGAGACCTGGGGCTGGTGTGGGCTGCTACAGGAGGAGTGGGTCCCACATCCCAGGGCTCTGGGACGGAGCCACAAGCCAACCAGCATGCTGCTTCTCCCTCACAGTTGTGGAGAGCAGTTTGGGAGAGTAGTTGAGGTGGGACAGACCGGCAGAGAGGAAGAAGTTGGTCAGTGACCTGATGGCGCAGGGTGAGTGCGAAGCATCACTCCCGTAGCCTGGCAGAGAGGCTGATGGGGACCTCAGCGTGGGGCTGAGAGTGGGGTTGGTGGCAGGGGGAGGCGAGAGCTGCCCAACATTCCCCCAGCAAGGGATGCCCTTTCCTCAGCAGGCAGGGCTCAGGCTGGGCAGCTGACACCTGCCAGGGCCCTTCTGCTCCCTCCATGACCTCCAGACATGCCCATCACCCAGCCAGGCAGAGACAAGCCCTAAGGAGCACTGCCTGGCCCTGCAGACGGGCTCATTGCCGGTGCCATTGGCTCTCTCCCCTCCAGAGTGTCTTCTGTGCCGCCAGGCAGAAGCTGACCCACAGGTCTGCGGGAGCAGCATCACAGAGGAAGACATCTGTGTACACGAGTTCTGCCTGGTGAGTTGGTCTCCACAGGTCCCTCCTGCTGCCTGGCACACAGCCCCTGATGCACTCTCCTCATCAGCAACATCTCGTGTCTTCTCTCTGGCAGTGGTTTACCACCTCCTCAGAGTCCCGATCAGTGTACAGAGCGGGCCGCATGATTATCGTGCCCCAGGGGTACGTCAAATGGGTGGCCAAGTTGGCAAAGAGGAAGGTGAGTACCTGACCAGAGCAGGGAGGTTTGTGCCAGGACAGGTTTGTGGGGGCTTAGCCCGGAGCCCAAGAAAGAGACCTCAGCCCTGCCAACCAATCTGGGGACAAAAGTCCTGCTGCCAACAGCTCTGCAGGGGCTCCAGCACAGGAGCTATGTGTGGCTGTCATAGAGGACAAGGAGGGCATTGGAGACAGCCAGTGTGGCTTCATCAAGAGTAAATTCTCCTCTGCTCCAACATGTCCCTGTAGAAGAGGGACCTGCACAAGCTGGAGAAGTTGGCCCATAGGCACCGCCTGAGGATCTACAAGGCCAAGAGTAAAGTGCTACAGCTGGCTTGGGGCAATCCTTGGTATCAACAGAGGCTGGGAGATGGTGTGACTGAGAGCAGCCCTGTAGAGAAGGACTTGGGGGTACTTGTTGATGAAAGGTTGGGCAGGAACCAACAAAGGCCAGGGCAAGCGGTGGCCTGAGGCTGGCTGAGTGTAGGAGCTGCTGATTGTAGCGCTGGTGCTGAGGTTGCCTGTTGTGTGTCCTTTCCAGAAGTGCTTTGTATGTGGGGAGAGAGGGGCCACCATCACCTGCCTGGCGATGGGCTGCAGCCGCAGATTCCACCTGCCCTGTGCTGTGGAAGGCGGATGCATCACGCAGTACCTTCCAGAGTACAGGTACCTCCTGTCCCCTCCGAGCCACTTCCAGGGAAGGCACCTACACTTGTCACCTCACCCATCCCTGCCCTCTTCCCACCAGGGCCTTCTGCTGGCAGCACCGCCCAGAGCAGGCAGTTGAGGCAGCCCCTGAGGAAACTACCATCTGCCTCATCTGCCTAGAGCACACTGAGGACGCAAAGTCCTTCCACACCCTGGTGTGCCCGGTCTGCAGAAATGCCTGGTTCCACCGGGCCTGCATTCAGGTAGGAGCTGTTCCTGTTCTTTCACTCCCCACGGGGCACGGCAGGTGCTCAGCAGCACCAGGGCCCCACTCCTGCTGCTCTTTCTCCTGCAGGGGCACGCTGCATGCAGCGGCACTGCCAGCTTTCAGTGCCCTCTGTGCAGGAACAAAGACCAGTTTCAGGAGGAGATGCTCCGCATGGGGATCCGCATCCCCTCCAGGTTGGCTGTTTTAGTTCCTGGTTCACAAGACCTGCACTGTGCCCTGAGTTTGGGCTCCAGCTACATGGAAGAGGGGCAACAAGGGCAAGTGGGGAAGGAAAAGCCCTGCAGCTGCTTCCTGCAGGGGCAGCAGGGCCTCATCATCTTGCCTTTCTCTATCAGAGTGCCAGAGTGGGACCAGGAGGACCTTGCAGCACTCATGGCAAGGCACGGCCGTTGTGATGCTGGCCGGTGCCGCTGTCCTGGGGGCCGGGAGCGGGCGGAGGATCAGGGGTGAGTGGGCAGAGCTGTGTCCTGGGGCTCTGCACGACAACAACTGTGTGGCCTCTCCAAGGGCTTAGCAGCACCATCCCACGCTGAGGCAGCTTTGTCCTCACAGCTGTGACCCCCTTTGCTTCCCCAGGCCCTGGCAGCTGCTCCTGTGCAGTTCTTGCGCAGCAGAGGGCACCCACCGCAGATGCTCCCGACTGGACAACAGCACCGACAGTTGGGAGTGTCCCGGCTGTGCTGGCCCCAGCACTGGTAAGAGTCCAAGCACCGGGTGCCCCTGAGCTGGGGTCAGGCAAGGCCTGGCTGTGGGTGCCCAGGCTGTGCTTTGCAGAGCCTTTCAGCTTCAGGAGGGCTGCAGGCACCGCCCTCAGCTGTCCTGTGTCTTTGACCTTCCTGCTTCTTCCTGCAGCTTCCAGTGCCAGCACGGAGATCCCTGACCCCAGCACCACCTCCCAGCCACAGTCAGGGACCTCTGCCTCAGCCCTTGAGAACGGCAGTGGCTCCAGCACCCCAGGGCCTATGCGGACCAGAGGACGCTATCGCCAGCGGCCTCGGGTCCAAAAGCCTCACAGGCAGTCAGGCCGAGGCCGCAGGACCTGATGTCTGGCAACAGCAGGCACCATGAAGTGCTGGATCCTGAGCTCAGAGGACCGCTGCTGTTGAATCTGCTGATGTTGTTGTGTAGGTTAGATGTTGTTTATTTCCAGGGTTATTGTGTTTTCAGTCCTTTCAGTTTGTTTATTCTTCTTTTTAATAAATAAATGAATTAGACCTTCAGTCACCAAAATGCTTCCAGTTCACTGAGACTGGTTTTGCTGCTGTAGCGAATGGTGTTGTTTTGATGGATCCCAGCTTCTTGCACTGCTCCCAGAAGGATGCAGGACATTGGGTGCCCGTCCACAAACTGTCTCAGCCTGCCACTTACCCCTGATATTGGCCTACAGGGATGGACATGATCCTATGATCCCCTCTGCGCTTTTTACTGCATAAAACACTTAATAAACCACCACTGACATACTCCTCAGCTGACACAGGTCACAGAATCACAGAACATTGGGGATGGGAAGGGACCTCAAAAGGTCACCCTGTCCAATCGACCTTGTCACAGCAGCATTCCCTAAAGCCAGTCGCACAGGAACATGGCCAGGTGGGTTTTAAACATCTCCAGAGAAGGAGATTCCACAACCCCCCTGGACAGCCTGTTCCAGTGCTCTGTCACCCTCACTGGAAAAAATTTCCTTCTCAAACTCATACAGAAGCACCTCTGTTCCAGCTCACACCCATTGTCCCTTGTCCTACCACTGGATGTCACTGAGCAGAGCCTGGCTGCATCCTCCTGACACCCGCCCTTCACATATTTATAAACATTAATAACATTTATAAACATAATGACCAATGTCACCCCTCAGTCTCCTGTTTTCCATGTTAAAGAGACCCAGCTCCCTCTGACTTTCTTCATCAGGGAGATGCTCCACTCCCTTCATCATCTTTGTGGCTCTGTGCTGGACTCTCTCCAGCAGCTCTGTGTCCTTCTGGCACTGAGGGGCCCAGAACTGGACACAACACTCCAGATATGGTGTCACCAGGACAGAGTAGAGGGGGAGAAGGACCTCTCTTGATCTGCTAACCACTCCTTTCTAATCTGTGCCAGGATGCCTTTGGCTTTCTTGGTCCCAAGGACCCACTGCTGCCTCATGGCCACCCTGATGGCCACCAGGACCCCTAGGTCCCTGTCTCCTACGCTGCTCTACAACAGTCATCAGTCCCCAATCTATACTGGTACCTGGGGTTGTTCTTGCCCAAGATGCAAGACTCTACACTTACCCTTGTTATACTTCATTACATTCCTCCCTGCCCAGCTCTCCAGCCTGTCCAGGTCTCGCTGAATGGCAGCACAGTCTGCTGGGTTGTCTGCAACACCACCCAGCTTTGTGTCATCAGCAAACTTGCTGACAGTGCACCCTAATCCCTTATAAAAATCATTAATGAATATATTGAATAGGACTGGTCCCAGTACTGACCCCTGGGGCACTCCACTGGATACAGGCCTCCAACTAGACTCTGTCCCATTGACCACTAACTTTCTGGCTTCTATCCCGCAGCCAGTTCATGATCCACCTCATTACGCAATCATCCGGTCCAAGCTGCCTCAGTCTGGCTGCGAGGATGCTGTGAGAGACTGTGTCAAATGCCTTACTCAAGTCAAGATAGACCACATCCACTGCTCTGCCATCATCTATCCACCTGGTTATGCCCTCATAAAAGGCTATCAGGTTGGTCAAGCATAACTTCCATTTCATGAAGCCATGCTGACTGTCCCTAATGACCCTCTTGTCCTTGATGTGCCTGGAGACAGTATCCAGGACAAATTGTTCCATCACCTTTCCTGGGATGGAGGTGAGGCTGACCAGTCTATAGTTACCTGGGTCTTCTTTCTTACTGTTTTTGAAGACTGGAGTCACATTTGCTATCTTCCAGTCCCTAGGCACCTCTCCTGATCCCCATGACTTAGCAAAGATAATGGAGAGTGGCCTAGCAATGACTTCTGCTGTCTCCCTTAGCACTCATGGGTGCATCCCATATGGGCCCATGGATTTGTGTACATCCAGTTTGCTCAACTTATCCCTAACTCAGTCCTCATTAACTAAGGCAGGCTCATCTCTTGCCTCAGCTTCCTCTGGAGTCTCTGCAGTCTGGGGCTTGATATCAGGACAGCTCCCAGAAGTATAGACAGAGGCAAAGAATGTGTTCAGTATCTCTGCTTTCTCCGTATCCTCTTTCTCCAGAGCACCCACCTCATTCAGCAGGGGGCCTACATTGCCCCTAGGTTTAGTTTTACCTGCAATGTATTTGAAGAAGCCCAATGTTTTTTTAATTTTAGAAGATATGAGAAATGCAAGACGATAAAACAACAAAAGCCCTGAATAAAGCAGCAGTGATGTTTGCACAAGACAGTAGAGCACGTGTTTGTGTCAGCTGTACCTGCAGCAGCTGCCAAAACAGACTCTGGGTTGGGCAGAGGATGGCTGCAGCCACAATTCTGTACCATGCTAGTGGGAAGAAGCAGGACATGCTGGGTGCTCGTCTGACCCCGTACAAATCCGAAAGCGCCAGCTCTGTCATGCTCTGTTGGCCAGCATGAGCCGTTAGACATTACTCTGTCCTCTGATGCCAGATTCCTTCTGCAGTGGGACTACTCCCTTTGATCTTGTTCCAGTCTAGCAGACATTAATGGGACGGCGTGCCTCAGCCAAGCCCTCGCACAGATGGATAGTGTCCTCTGCTGTCTGTCATCTCAATAGCTGTTTCCATGTAACCTGCTTTTCAGAGTGGCTGGTTGTGCCTGACCCACCAGACCTGATGCCACTTTGTTTGGCTCACTCTTTGCTGGCTGCCTTTCATTCACGTTCCGTCACACACTGATCCCTGCCTTGTCTTCACATTTTCAGCCTCTTGGCCTTCAAATTGCTTTCCTGACTCTGAATGGATTTAGACATGTCCTTCCATTCTTGTCTCTGTCATCTCACTTCAGTGTACTGTTTTGTCCAACTCCCACTTCACCGGAGAGGAACTCAACCCTGCAGATGGTTTGCAGGGGCTTGAAGAATGAGGGACTAGAAGAACTGACTGTTAGTTTGTTTTCCCATATGATCCTAGAACATGATCTGCACCCTGCATGTTAAGAGAGGTTCACCTGGCCAGTAGCAGATCTCCTTCTTTCTATTTTGACAAGGGGTTTTCATGTTACTTGAGAGTTAAAACTTCAGCCAGCCATGGTGGCAGAGTCCTTCTCTAAGTGGTGCCCAGACCTGAGCATGTAGGGTCAGCTTTCATTTACTTTGGGAGGATATAACTGCATCCTCTCCTTTCATGGAGCACCACACCATGGTATAGGCTGTAGTAGCCAACGAAGCCAACACAAGCTGAGATGGAGGGTCAAAATGGGTTTCGCCTAGGTAGCCCTCTTCATCTCATGTGAAGAAGGCAGAACCAGAATTCCTTTGGCATATTCCTAAAGACTGTTCAAAGAGGAGAAATCAGAGCCCAGGCTGTGTCTGGGGACAACTCAGCGGCAGCTGAGGTGGGTCTGGCATGTGAAGGCTTTGCAGGAACGCAAGATTGGCAACTTGTTGCCCAGTTCTTTAGTTCAAACTACAATGGAGACTCTGACTTCCAATGTGACTTCTGTGCCATTGACTCTTCACTGATGCTGGTGAGTCAGGAGTCCCTATCAATACACATTCTGCCCTAAAATGCTGCATAGTCAGCCTCCACCCAAATAACTGTAGTGTGTGGCCCAAAACTGACAGCCATGAGATGACCACAAGCTCAGGACATTCTCACCAACATTTCTCCTGCAACAGTGCAGCTCCTGAGATTTCAGAGTCAGTGTTCTAGTGCCAGTGCTAAAGAGGGATCATTGCTACCTGGTGCTTGTAGCAGCCTGAACATCCCTGTGACTCCAACGCAGCTTTTCAAAGTGTCTGGCTCAGCACTAGGATTGTCTGGCGTCACACCTGGAAGCATCTGATCTGTGTGTCTAATGAGCTGGTGATTACTGGCCCAGATGGTAAAGGTCAGAGCTGGGTCAGGACCCTACTGGAGTCGCTTCTGTGAGCAGCACTTAACGCAATCACTTGACAGGGGCCAAGGAAATTTGCATCTGCTGGACTGGTGTCCTGCAGGTTACAGTGTAAATAACTGCAAGCATTTGGGAACATGGCAGCAGTCAAGTTCCTGCCTGCAGGTAGAACTTATCTCCAGTGCTACCCCTTAACCATGTGTTCCACTTCGATCTTGGAGCAGCTTTTAGCCCCTCAAGCAAAGCAGTGCTTCCTAACAACAGAGCTCTGTAGGGCCAGCTCCCTCAGGGAGGCCACTGGCTTCATCTACCTTGTGTCAGGGGCATCAGCCAAAACATTACTGGGCTGGAACTATCCAGGGGCTACAGCAGCAACCTGGGCCTCCAGTCATGTGCCCTGAAAACTCTTTACAGGATAAGCCCACAGAGGGAGGTCCCACCTTAGGTAGTGAAGATAATGTCCATGCAATGAGAAAACCAGCATCTGACCACTGGTTTCAGTATGGAAATGGAGGTGCTTCTTACGGTTAATGATTACATTTGCAGTTCCTGACATGATTTCTGAGGTAGTTTTATGGTGCAAAAACTCCAAAGCTCCACCTCTGTTGTACCTGAAAGAAAGGAGAGGACACAGGCAAAGACTAGTGCTTTCACCCTCAGTCTTCTCTGGGAGGGCTCTTGACTCTTCTTTTTGGCCAGGAAAGACGAACAGAGCCATGCCAGCCAGAAGACCCTCCCTCCTTGATCTTCTCTTGGGTTTCCTACCTTTGCTGTTCTCCCCAGCTCACAAAAAGCACCAGAGGTTTAATTTTTCACCTCAGGTGAAGACTAATATATCATCTACTGCCGCTCCAAATTCTTCTGTGAGATGGGATTTCCACTTCTAGCCACGTTTTAAGTAATTCAGTTCTTAAATGATTTCACTCCTTCCTTACATAATTTGATACTTTAGACAGAATTCAGTGCCCCTAAAATTATTGTTATTGGCCAATATAAAGATATTTTGGGAGCCTCAGTATCTGAAAAAGGAAAGAGCCAAAGTGCTATTGCCAGTTGTAAATACAGAACCAGATACAGGCTGCATGAGCAAGAGCAGCTGCTTCACTCCACAAGAACCTCTCTCCTCTCCCAGCCACTGTCCCACCAGCAGCCCACAGGACTGGCTCTTGCATCAGACCATGTGGCACAAGGCTGCACTCAGTCTTGGCTGGGATGGAGGAACCATGAGCCTCCTCATATCTTTCCAGTTCGGGCTCATTCCCAAGACAAAGGACTTAGCTGAGATTCCTAAATCTCACTGAAACCATGGACAGACACTTCCAGGTTCTCTAAGTAGCTCATTGTACCAAAGATTTTGAAGCCAGGAGGCACCAATGACTGCTTTGGGTGACCCACACTCAGAATGTCCTCCAGGGACTCTCTTGCTGAACCCAGTCATCTGCTTTCGACTTAAAGAAAAAAAGAACACTGCTTTTATCTTTTTTTTTTTAAACTTTATGGATCAATTCACTGCAGCCTTACTGGCAAAAAAATAGCTCTTGCTTATCTGTAAGATGGGCCTGTTATTGTCCTATAATAAAGCCATTGTCATGTTGTTATTGTTGTATTGTCATTTCATAGAATGACTGGAAACAGGAAGGTTTTATGGGAAATGCCTAATCTTGGATACTTGGGATTATTAACTGAAAAGGTCTCACAGCACCATTTTATGTTATTTTTATTTATTCAGCCACCCAGACCTTTCTTCTGTGAGCTCACAATAGCAGGTATCATTTCAGAGCATTATCACGGAGAGAACACCGGTGGTTACACAGACACTGCTTCTCTGCCATTTGTGCCTGTTTGTTTCATGATTATTTAGGCTGAGACAAGAAGTTCTTAATTCTCAGCTCTTCTTACTGGAGCAGTGGGTCACATCACCAGTTCCACCAGTTCTTCACCAGCGAGAGACCTGAAGGAACATAGAAGAAAAGCTGTTTTGTCCCTGCTGAATGGAGACTAATGTGAATTGAGGCAGGATCTGACAAGGAAAGTCTGGGGTGTAAAGCAACAACCCAGTAGCAGTTCTACAGTGGAAGATCTGGCTTGATGAGGGTTACTACCTTGCTGGCATGAAGGTGACCAGTATGAGATGTGCAAATACTGCCTGCAGGCACCTCCAGCAAGGCTTCTTACTTCAAGAACAACGTGAAATGCTTGGAGAACACCCTGAGGACAGTAACCAGAATGATCAGAGGCCTGGAAAGGCTCCTCCAAAGGAAGATGAGAATAGGTAGCATGTTCAGCTTAGAGAAAGAAAGGCACAATATTGGCCTGCATGGATGTAAAGAACGGCTACAGAAATGCACCAAAGAAATTAACTTCAGCTGCACAAGAGAAATTCGTTGGAGAACCTGGAAAGCTCATCTAGTAGGTGGGGTAAGGAACACTTTTTATAGATTGCCTGGGAAAGATGCAGAGTTTCCATCACTGGGAGTCGTAGAAGCTGGAAACATCTCTGATGGATATCAGCAGCATCACTCCTGCACAAGTAACTGACATCTGTTATGGCTGGCTGGACCAAGGAGGCCACTGTTTTCCTATGGAGGTGGATCAGAAGCAGGACCTGACTGAGGTACCATCTACCAGTCAGAACAGGGACTGCTGCTGGAAGGGCATAATGTTCCTGCTGTGCTCACTGGCACAGCATTGAAGCTCAGCTTCCTGATCCTGATGCACCTCCTCCAGATGGGCAGACAACAGCACAGGCTGACCCCTCCTTGCTGTCCTGTTTCCCTCATAGGGAGCAGACACGAGACCACCCCTTGCTGTCCTGGACATCTCTTCCAAGACCATCAAGCCACAAACGACCACGTGTCCAAGGCAGGTAGATTTTTTAATGTAGTGAAAGATGGAGGCAGATTGGCCACAGCCCATGGCAGCCACAGAAAGGCCCAGAATGGGTGCTCTTTGCAAGAAACGTGCAGTGAAACGGCCCTAACTCACTGCAGCCCGGAGGTTGCAAAAAGGACGAGTTTCCCCCTCTTTCCCCAGCATCTGAGTAGATTGGCTGCCATGCAAATCCGGAGGGACCCTCAGGAACTCCCGAGCAGAGTGCAGGCTCTGCTTGTGCCAGCCCGGGTCTGTGGGAATCCCCGAATGCCCTCTAGTGGCCCTGCTCCCAAAACGTCCCTCCAGCATCGGGGAGGAAGCTGCAGGGTGGCTTTGGAAAGACAGATGATTTTCCGGAGCTGTTGAGGACACGCAGCTGGGGCTGAAGTTAACAGGAGGAGCATCTGCTCAGCTGTGCTTAAAATCCGCTTCCTTCACAAGGGGACTTAATACCACTCAGGTCTGCACGGTTCATTGTGTTTGGTACCCAGCTGAACTGCTGCTTCCTCTTCCTCCTGCAGTGGTTTGCCTGGGGTGGCTCTGAGGATCTTCAATTAGCTGTGGCCAAAGAGGGGTCTTGAAGGGCAGGGAGAAGTGAGGGAACCTCTGCAGCAGCAGGAGAAAGGAGTTAATTTGCAGCCAAGGCAACCTTTTCTCTCTCTCACGGCATGTATTAAAGTTTTACTCAAGTTAGACATCTTCCCACTGCAGGAGACTGCTGTTGCTTCACAGCCTCCCCCCCCCCCCCCNTAATTTGAAAGCAGCTGCACTCAGACTAAAGGACAATTATCTAATAGTGAGATTACAATTAATTTTGCTAAAGGGAACCAATTACCCTTTTGGTTCTAAATGGAGTATAAAAAGGCAAAGCATTTACAGACAGAGTGAGAGGGCATGTGGTTCCCCAGGGCTACTCTGTGCTGCATGACCTGGCAGCTTCCATGGCCTGAATGTGTTGGGCTGAACATCCCTGCCCTGCAAACTCATGGGGCGGGAAATCACCTCCTTTGCAGATGGGCTTTCCCAGCCCATTGACTCGCAGCCTGCCATGGCTCCATTCACTCCAGCCCCAGAAAAGCACCTCTGCCCCCCCAGTATGGACGCACAAAGCAGCCCCTCCAATGGTGCCCATGCAGCCATAACCCCTGCACAGCCGGAGGTAGCTCCCACCTCATGACACCTGCTGCAAATGATGCAATGTTCCCCTGGGAGGAAAGGGTTAAATGATAGGATTTGCCTTTTGACTGAGAACAGCTTTTGCTCTGCTTTGCCTGCAGTAGTGTTTATCAGCAATTGCAGGCTTTAAAATCCATACTTTACAAGTGCAGCATAACCTGCCAGTTATAATTGGTTGAATTATACCTCATCCCTGATGCAACTCTTGATGACTCTGCCTCAGCCAGAAAACTGATAGGAGACAAGTTTATAGCTCTCTTGGAAAACACAATTATAAATTGCATCCCTGCCGCAAGCCCTGGAAAAGGTTAACTGTTTCGCTGCAGCAATCAAGGCAAGAGAGTTTCACAGTCATTTCACTCCCCATTGTAGGAAGGGAAAAGAGGAGAAAGAAATAACTGCTGGAGAAGTTCAGAAAGATTCAGTGAAAAATAATGGGGAGCAAAAGAGGCAGGTACTGACCTAGTTTCTATTAGTTCCTAGTTCCTAGTAAAAAGTTCCTATTTACACCAGGTCTCCCTGTATATTTGCAACACGTAGGAATGGGATCAAGTGTCTATAGGCAGGAGAGCTGCATGTCAAGGAAAGTTATCGAGAGGTTCACTACGTTTGGTCACTGCATGCTCTACAGCCTTGCGTGGTTGGGTTATCACAGAATCACAAAGGTTGGAAAGAACCTCCAAGATCATAAAGTCCAGCCATCAACCCAACACCTCCATGACCACCAGACCATCGACCAAAGTGCCACATCTACTGCCTTTTGAACCCCTGCAGGGATGGGGACTCCACCACTGCCCTGCACAGCCTGTTCCAGTGTTGAACTGCTCCTTCACTAAAGGAATTTTTCCTAATTTCCAATCTGAACTTTTCCTGAGGCAACTGGTGGCCATTTCCTCTGGTCCTATCAGCAGTTATTTGGGAGAAAATACCAACATCAGCCTCCATACAAACCTCTTTTCAAGGAACTATAAAGATTTCCTCTCAGCCTCCTCTTCTTCAAACAAAACAACCCAAATTCCCTCAGCCTCTCCTCATCAGACCTGTTCTCCAGTGCCTTAACCAGCTTTGTACAGTTTCCAGCCCTGCTGAAGCCACCTGGTCCCAAATCCTTAACTGGGATGCATGGTCTGCTTAGAGGTGGCCTTTCTACTACTCCCCTTCAGCTGTACAGAGCTAAGGGTGCAGCATCTCCCATGCACAGCCCAGAAGACTCCAGGCTTTGGGTATCACGATAAGGAGCCGGTAGGATGAGTTAACAGCAGCACCCCAGTCTGGCACAGCCAAATCACTTCTCAGAGGGTCACACTGTGAAGACACTTCTTCACAGTGAAGGTGACTTAGAGTCCTCCACTCTGCTGCCCAGAGGTTGTCTTTGAGATGCAGCAGGACCAGCTAACAGCAGACCTGCTCCCTATCATGGAGCTGCAGTCAAACGCAGCCAGGCACTCAGCGAGGGACATTTCAGAACCAGCTTTCCTGCATTTAAAAAAGGAAATAGCTCCCTTTCAAAAAACAGAGAAGAAAGAAATCTGTCTTGGTTTCACTTGAGTAATTTGGAATGGGACTAGAAGCAGGTCTCTGTTCTGGTCATGTCCTGTGCTCCAGGAAGCAGAGGTGTCCTGCAAGAGACCATGAGAAAATCCCAACAAACACATTGGCTCTCCTGGTAAAAAACTGGCATCTTCAACAAAGAATTTTAGAAATAAATCTGACTGGTACTGTGGGTTTCATGGCCCCACCTCAGCCTTAAATCCTTCAGATAACACCATTTAGATTTTGCTCTGCAAATGGCCCCTAGCAAGTCTGAAATGAAGCGACCTCATCTGTAGAATTGTGTCCAGTTCTGGCCTCCTCAGTTCAAGAAGGGTAAGGAACTACTGGAGAGAGTCTAGTGCAGGGCTAGTAAAATGATGAAAGGACTGGAGCATCTAGCACATGAGCAAAGACTGAGAGACCTGGGTCTGTTTATCTCAGAGAAGGCTAAGGGGAGACCTCATCAATGCACATAAATATTAAAGGGTGGGTGCCAGAGGGATGGACTCAGACTCTTCTCAGTGGTGTCCAGTGACAGGAGAAGGGGAAATGATCCCAAACTGGAACACATAAGATTCAGTTTTAATATAAGCAAATACTTTTTTACTGTGATAGTGACAGAGCTCTGGAACAGGCTGCCCAGAATTCTCATGGAGTCTCCATCTCTAGAGACATTCCAAACCCGCCTGGATGTATTCTGGTGCAATCTACTCTAGGTGATTCTGCTCTGTCTAGGGGGTTGGACTAGATGATCTTCAGTAGTCCCTTTCAATCCCCACCATTTCTTTGTAGCCTGGAAAACACTACATCCTTCTCCCACTAATTGCCAAACTGGCCATACTTGATGAATCCAAACAGCTTGAGAGGGAAACCTGAAAAGCCTTCTGCTGGTCCTGCCTCTGATGGTCTTGATCCTCTGGCAGCATGTCAGGTAACACTGCCTGAAGGGACAGGCTGATGACCAGGTATTCAGTGCATGCAGAGCAGGCTAGGCTCCTAGCACACAGGGAGGGCCATCCCAAGAGCACAGACAGATGCAAGGACAAGGAACTCACCTGGTACAGGGGTGGCTGTGCATGTTGTGTTTCCGTGAGGTCACTGTCCAAACACAATTGGATGAAGATATGGTCGACTATGTTTGTATCCCAAACAGCACTTCCTACCTCCAGCACAGCCTCCTCCTGCCCTAGGCTCTCTCTTTCCTTCTAACCTGCAGTAACTATCTGCACTCCAGGCAGAGGACATGCAGTGTAGGTTCTCGCTCTGTCTGTTGCTCACCAAGGTGTTTGCAAGGGAAGAGCCAATGGCTATTTCAAGAGCCTTGCTCACTCAGGGGTTTCACCTTCAAGCTTTCATTAAGAAAATTTGCATTTAGCTCCCATCCCAGAGAGAAAAAACGTAATGGATTTTCCTGAGCTTCTCCAACCCTGACTGCCCCCAGAGCAGGGTCTGCCATGGTGGGATGGCATGAGTCAGCAGCAGTATAGAGGGCACTCGTTGGGGCCGCGCAGCCTTGTGACAGGCTCATCCTCCTTGCACCTTCTTCCCGTTCCTCTCAGCCCCTGCTGACTCAGGGCACAGAACCAGCTTGAAGCAAATCAAGCTGCTTCTTCTCTTTTCAAATCCTCTGAAATATGGGCCTAGAAATATTTACAGTCTCTCTCTCTGTCCCTGACCTTCAGCTTTTATTTGCGTACGTAAATTTTGTTCTTTTCGAGAGCTACAAGTTTCATATCAGGGCAGTTCAATCTTTATGAGGATAAAGTGTTTGCAGTGCTCTTAAGCTGCTTAATGTAAGCATGTGTGTGAAAGATTAACAGCTTTATAAGTCGGAGCAGTTAAGTGACAATATAAAGAGAAAGGAAAGGGGAAAACATCATCAATCTAAAGCAGCACTAGAAATATTTGAGATGAATTGCTGAAGAGAACTGGTTGCCAAGCCCAGCGGTGCCTCAGGAAGATGGGCCAATGGCCGGTGCAGAAGCCCTCTCCAGGGAAAGGTAGAGACAGAGCAGCTTGAAAGGATCATCCTCTATTCAGCACTCAAACTTGGAAAAGAAAGGAAACTCTCATTATCTTCTGGTATTTATGACCCTCATTTGGTGTTCTATTTGAAGCAGATATCTAAGTGGAGGAAGGAAGAAGCAGACCCTTAGGACAAAAATATACCTTCTTGAAGCCACTGTCAAGCCCTCAGAGCTCAAAGCCATCCCATAGCTGTGGGTGCACCATGGGGCTCAGTATCTGGCTCTCTCCCTCCCCATTGAAAACATCTGCCAGGGACACTCACTCTTTGTGCTGCTGAGGCTGTGGAAGAAGTTTGCAGGTGGATCTAACAGACCTTATGGACGCAGGGACCATCTTGACAAAGATGTAATGCTTTTCCCATGGCACGAGATGGCCAAACACTGGCAAGAAATGTCGAAAGACAAACTAGAAATCACAGGGTTGTTTTTTGTTTGACTGTCAGCCACTGCACCTGCATAATGCTCTAGTAACTGCTGTCAAGATATCAACTGCAAAGTACAGGGTCGTGCAAGGACAAAGACTTTTTATGACCTCTGGCAAACCAACTAATGTCTGTGTCCTTGATTTCACTTACATGCAGTTAAGGGGTAATTCTGCCTGTCTTCCAAGACAGGTGGCTGGTTTATTAACGAGTGGTTGCAAAATGTTCTGAGATCCTCTGATGAGGCATCTCTGGAAGAGCAAAACACGATGATGCCAATGGAAATTGGCTGTTTGGCTCCAGATTTTAATTGCATACAAGAAAAGAGGCACACATCAGAGCTTAGCCTGTGAAACAGGAAACATGAGGCTTCGGGAGAAACAGAGAACAGCACTGGACGTCAGCAAGCAAATGCTGGGGCTGTTCTTTGCCAAACCCAGACATGGAGACTTTGTCAGTAAGAGAAGGAGGCTTCACAAAGGCTGTGCTGGGGGAGCTCCTAGGTCAGCACCAGAGATTAGATTCACCATGAGATAATTCACCATTTGTTGGACTCTGGACTGCAGGATGGAGCAATGCACCTGCTGAAGAGTTTGCATTCACCCATCATCATGTTGGGAAATTTTTCTGCTTTGTTAGTGCCTGGTAGGAGGCCTGGCCTCCCTGAACCCTGCCCTGGTGCCCTGGGCTTTCACTGAACATCTGATCCTCTCAAAACGTGTTGTGCACGAGCCATTCCTGTGATCATCTGTTCAAATTATCTAGAGGCTAGTGACAGACATCTGCTGCCTGCGAAGCTGGGCTTGGATAATCACATCCTCTGATGAATCATTAGGGTTGGGGAATGTTTGCGGACAGAGTTTATTTCTCCTGGAAAATGCCTGTTTATCACAGAGGAACTTTTCCTCCAGGGAAGTGCAGCTTTTGACAAGCTTTAGCACTGGATAAAAAGATCGAATGAGGTCAGAGGACTCCACTCCTGAATTGCTGGAATGTCCTTTTATGATGAAGCACAGGATTGCAGCAGGGCCCAAACATGCAGATTACATCAAAACAGTGTATTTTGTTTATCCTGATAGAGGACTGTTCTTCTGTGGTTTTGTTCTCTTTTCAATTCAGACTGGAATAAATCTGTGCCCGTGGAATAGGAAATCTGACTTCAAAGCAGACCCTGGACAGATCACAGAAGAAATGCCCCAGGTTTACAGTCATGGTTAGCAGGCATCCACAGTGATGACAGAGAGGCCACCAGGACAGAGCAGTGCAGCTGAAGGTTAAAAAGTTCCATAAATGTATTTCAGTGCTTAGTATGCTCCTCTCTTCCCTAAATGAAGTCCAGGCTGTTTTGAAGGGAGAATAACACCCCTACTTTTTGCAGGAAGGGAAATCTGTGCTGTGCCAGGAAAGATAACTTTGCAGGCTGTTATTTTTACATCTTGTCAGGAACACAAAGAAGCCCAAACAGTTGCTTTAGAGATGGGAGAAGCCCCTGGATGGGACTGGAATTCAATGTGCGAGCACTGGGTCTGAGTCAGCTCCCCGCTATGCAGGCAGAAATATTTCTGCCCACCTTGGGTGTTTATTTATTTCTAAGGCGACTGTCACCATGGTGCCAAGGCATATGCCCGTCTCAGCTTCAGGTTAGTTCCTCCACATTTGTGTGACTGACAGTCAAATGGTGAAATACATTGCAGGAAAAACCCCCCAGCATGTCTGGGGTGTAGACTTGAGCTGATGGGAGATTTTCATGGAAAGGGTTGCTCCCCCTCTCACTCCAGAAAAAGCAGTTTTAGGAAAATGAAGTTTCTTTGGGAGGATGCTTTGGTTTCATTGACACCTATAGAGAAAAGGTCATGTGGCTGTTTGCACCCAAAGCTCTCCTGAGGCTGGTCACTTGGCCCATGTCACTTTTCTGACTGATTTGTTCCAGATTTGATAAAAAGAGACTTCAAAACTTTGTATACAGGAGGGAATCCTCCCTCTCTGACAACCTTGGGAACAACCCAATTCTCTGAGCAGTGCTAATGTACCTTCAATGGCTAACCTAAGGCTTCCAACACCCAAGTACTTGATTGTGCAATATGAATGATGCTTATGCAGTAAGAGCTCCCTTTCCTCTCCACGTACACACTCTGCTTCCTTCACAGTCTTTCCTCCACTGCATATAAAAAGCAGCAAGAACACACTACCTGTATGTCAAAGCAAAGATGAAGAGGTGACAATCTTAACCTTAATGCTGCTGAATATATATTTGATGCTAAGGTCAGGGTAAAGATTTCAGAGTAGAGCACTCTGCGATACATCCAGCCCATGTAACTGAAGCTGGCCAACACGATATGAGACAAATCCTGGCTAAAATAAGATGCTGTTTTTTATCATGTCAAGAGTAATTAACTACTGAAGTAACTTCCCAGGCAATGAGTTAGACATGGATTATCTGAAGGATCATGGGATTCTCCAGCTGGTTTTCCACATTTAAGAAAGTTTGAGCCAGATTGGAAACGGAACCACTTAAATACGTAAATACTTCATCATAGTGTTTTGAAGAGCATTGGCCAACCGTGTGCTTCAGCAAGCACGTAAGGAAAGAGTGAGATTCCTTCTGCACTGCACAAGCCACTCTATGGAAGCTTCATCAAACCCCACTGACCTGAGCTCAGCATTCTGGCCACATTCTGGCACAAGGATTGAAACACTTTCAGATCAGGTCCATGGGTAGCTTTCTGCCAGGGAAAACCATCAAACTGGACTTTTAAGAGGATGGCTCAGAACCATTTGTTGAACCAGTGTTATTTATAAATCAGGACACATCATCTGTGCACCTAGGGTTTGTCAGGTCAAGCTCCTGCTTTTTCTTTTTCTGCCATGACAGACTAATACTTTTTTGAATAAGACCTCAGTCTTACTGAGATGTTTTGTCATAGAATCATAGAATGATCATGGCTGGACCTTTCCAGGTTTATCAAGTCCAGCCCTCATCCCAGCATCTCCCTAACCCCTAGACCATGGCCTCAAGTGCTCAATCTACTTAGTTTTTAAACACCTCCAGAGATGATGACCCTACCACCTCTCTGGGCAGCCAGTTCCAGTGCCCAACCACTCTCTCAGTAAACAACTTCTTCCTAATATCCAATCTAAACCTGACACAGCTTCAGGCCATTTCTGTGTGGTCCAGTCCCCTTTGGCTCTTTATTGTTCTCTGCCTTTACTTTCAGCCTGCTTATATGTGCAGTATCCCACTTCCATCACACACACAAGTTTTCAAGATTGAAGAAACAGCAGTAGCACTCAGGAACAAAATGCTGAAGGGATTTTGCCAAGCATTCCCCTGGGTTATTTAAACAGAGCCTGTGGCAATATCCACCCCTGCAGGACCTAATGGGCAACCTGATCTAGCTGAGGATGCCCACTACAAGAGGGTTGTACTCTGTGACCTCTGGACGTCCATTCCAACCTAGGTGATTCTGTGATTTCAAGAAGTCCTGGGACGAAGTCCTTGGGCAGCCAGGTGCTCTGTGGGAAGGTTGCTTGTGCAGCTAGGGGGAGGAACCAGCCTTCCCAAACTGCCCTCCCCATCACAGGCACCTACTTGCACCCATTGCACAAACAGACCCATGCAAAGGGATGCACCATGCTCCCCTCTGTGCACATGGACATTCACTCAACCTTAGAAACCAGCATTTCTTCAGCCATCATCTTGCAGGGATCACGACTTTATCCAAACTGACCTGGGAGCTCTGGTTTTCCTTTTGAGGACCTTCTTTAGGAGGGGTTGTTAGCAGGAGCTTCTGGGCTCTACAGAGCCATGGGACTGCACTGCCGGCAGGGACTAGGTCATGGTTTATAAGGCTGATTGTTCCCAGAGCTGTGGAAATATCCTGACATTTCTCCCTATCTCTGTTCCTGGTGTTGCAGACAGACTTTTCATGATTTCTGTATTCTGCCTCAAGCACAGGCACTCTCGGGAGCCACAGGACTCGGCTGCCTGGGGCATGCAGCTGCGCCCAGGGCATCTCAGCAAGTTCATTTCTCCCTGGCCCCAGCATTCCCAGCATGGCAGTATGTTTCTCACCAGTATACACTTGCATTTTGGGTTTTAATGGAAGTTTGCCCCTTATGGGCTCTGTCTGGTTATTGCTGGGAGCTCCTTCAGGACCAAATCTCTCCTGAAGAGGTGAGATGGGCTTTGCTGAGGATGTGTTTCCCAAGGAATGCGTGCAAAACAGCTCTTGCAGGGGAATGGCAGCTGAAGGTTTCCCTCGTCTGCCCTCCCAACCCTGTTTGACCTGATTGACACTGCTGATGTACCCAGTGTCCACAGCACCCCTCTGTTCTCTGGGCCAGAATTTGTTCTTGCTGCACTCTGATTTCAGACAGAGACACTCAGGAGGAGCATCTGCCTGTTGGCAGCAGCTGTGCCTTTGTGCCTCCTGCTCTTCCAGAGAGAATTTTCTTTCATTTTAAAAGATCTGAGGCTTTCCTTGGGGTTTGCATTTGTTCACAGCTTGCCTCTGCGAGAGGCAGAAGTTGAGGAAGGAGAAGAGAGGAGGGAACAGAAATGCTACATGTCCTCTGCTCACTCCAGACCTCTCTGCAGGGGATGCTGGAGAGACTGAGCGCATAGAGCAGGGGCTCCTGCTTGGCTGCACCTGGTGGGATGGGGCACTGGGTACCAGCTGCTTCCCAGGCTGAGCAGGGTGCTCATGATGTGCAGCACTGTGGTACAGGGCAGTGCATACCCTGCCATGCAGAGGTCCTTGGCAGGAGACTGGGAGAAAGGCACTGAGGGAGGCCATGGGCTGTGGGTGATTGAGAGGAGAGTGTATGGCAGATTGGCAGATGTTCTGGCCAGGATGGGGGTAGGTGCTCTGGAAGGGGCATGGGGACTGTCTGAGCCTGGAGACAAGACAAGGGCAGAGATTTCTTCCTGTCTGTAGAGAAATTGGGCTGCTGGCTAGAGATGCTGACCAGGGAGAGGGAAGAAAGGATGCAGAGCCAAGAGAGCTTGGAAAGACATATCTACAAGAAACTGGAGAGACATATCTACTCTGCTCCAGGATTTGTTGCTGTGGTTTCACCAGTCCTACTGAGCCCAGCACATCACTCTCATTTCCCCAGTCCCTCTTGCTAGAGCAGACACAGGGGTGCCCCAGGCTGCCCATTGCTGTCCTGAGCACAGACTCCATTCCTGTAGAAGAAGCTGCAGGACAGCTGACACCGGGTTAGCTGGTTACCAGCTGGAGCTCAGCCCATCTCTGGAGAGCTCAGCATCACCTCTGGCAGCACCGCCTTGGCTCTGCAGTGCCTGAAGCTGCCAGGGTGTGAGGGCCCTGCACAGAGGGCTGCCTCCAGGGCTGCTCTGCAGCATGGTACCCATGCAGGGTGGGGTTTCTTTTCAACCTGTCATCAGGAGACTTATGAGTCAAGTGCAGTGTGTTACTGGTGCTGTGTAACTGGCTCCCCGGGAGCCTGCCTGCCCTCGAGGTAGCAAGCTGTTGCTTCTGCCCTTGGAGAGGAGCCAGTGCCACAGCATTACAATTTAATTAAATTACTCCAGCAGCTGCAAGAGAAAGAGCTTTAACATAAGAGAGCAAGAAAAACAAGGGTTTGCCCTGTTACCCTCTGGAAGGGGGGAGCTTGCAAGGGGGAGCTGTGAAGTTCTTCTGACTGCATCCTGTATCATACTCCTGGGGCAACACCTTTTAGTCTCTCTCTCAGCTATTCCTAGGACTGTGGACACCCACATGGTCCTATGTAGACCCAGGGCAAGACTGTAAGGTATTTCCCTTTGCTCACCCACAAGACCAGTAATTCAGCCTGACCCCTTGTTTGGTTCGAGCCTTAGAGCTCATGGGACAGCAGGCACCATCACTTCAGCAAAGGGCCCCTATAGCCACAGAGATCCAAAGAAATAGAGAATAAATGAATTGCTGCACACCCACCTCTGGAGATACTCTGAGGACTTCTCCCTTTATTCAGCACATCCCGTCCCCATGCTCCTCAGCTGCTCCAGCAATAAAGCAGGACCCTTGACTTCATCCCTCACCACTCATTTTCCATCCTGGAAATGATTGCCTGTCTGGAGCAAGAGCTGTAAGCTCAGTGTAAAGACATTCTGCCTCCTCTGGCTTGTTTTATTCTGCAGTGTCTGCATTCCAGACCCAGAAGGTTACATCTCTGCTTGCCAGGATGTCCTAGTCACAATCTAACACACGCACACAAGTCTGATGCATGCTGGGCACCTTCATAGCATTGCAGAGGGGCATACAAATGGGGATCACAGTCCCACTAATTCCAGTAGTGCAGGCTCACGTGGGTGGGAAAAACCAAGTGAGCTGGAGGTAAACTTGGTGGTAGAGGCAGAGAGCATCTGGTGTGTGGGCCCCAGCCTGTGCCAGTGACCCAACCCTGGAGGTGCATTAATGCAGTGGATTAATCCACAGAGCTACCACACAGACCTTTCCAGGGTAACTTACCTCTGCATAGCATCCAGTCCAATCCCTAACCCTCCAGCACAATGTGAGAGGAAGGCCTGAGGAAGGCAGCAAAACATTTGCAGGATTCACTGTTTTTATAAATAGAAGTGCTTTTCTTTTTCTGACAAGAGAAAGAAGCTCCTAGTAGTGAGCAGAGTGGATTTTCCCTGCTTTGCAAAAGTTTCTCCATTGTTCAAAGCAAAGTCTCCTGTCCAACGTAAACATGGGCTGTTAAAAACATTCTCATCCAAAACAATCGCTGTGACTTTTGATGTTTTCATGCTCCTTGCTCTCCCCTACTGTTTGATCCTGATGTTTTACACTATTTTTTCCCCTTCCTCATAGGGGAATGTTCCAGGTGCTGCTGCTCTGGAATTCATGGCATCATCGCCTAAGCTGCTGGATTCAGTCAGATACAATGGGAAGAATTCCACGGCATTATTTTGACTTAAATGTCTGCCCCACTTGACCGTTTACAGCCTCCTTCCTGTCAGCAGTGCTCCCAGATATGCCTGCAGCCAGGAGGAATAGGCTCAGCTTTAGCCTTGCTTTCTAGGAATGACCTTCAGAGCAGAAATGCCTGGTTCCACCGGGCCTGCATTCAGGTAGGAGCTGTTCCTGTTCTTTCACTCCCCACGGGGCACAGCAGGTGCTCAGCAGCACCAGGGCCCCACTCCTGCTGCTCTTTCTCCTGCAGGGGCACGCTGCATGCAGCGGCACTGCCAGCTTTCAGTGCCCTCTGTGCAGGAACAAAGACCAGTTTCAGGAGGAGATGCTCCGCATGGGGATCCGCATCCCCTCCAGGTTGGCTGTTTTAGTTCCTGGCTCACAAGACAGGAGGGTGCAAGCCCTGTGCCCTTTCAGGGACTGCCCCTGCATTCCTGACCCTGCACTGTGCCCTGAGTTTGGGCTCCAGCTACATGGAAGAGGGGCAACAAGGGCAAGTGGGGAAGGAAAAGTCCTGCAGCTGCTTCCTCCAGGGGCAGCAGGGCCTCACCATCTTGTCTTTCTCTATCAGAGTGCCAGAGTGGGACCAGGAGGACCTTGCAGCACTCATGGCAAGGCACGGCCGTTGTGATGCTGGCCGGTGCCGCTGTCCTGGGGGCCGGGAGCAGGCGGAGGATCAGGGGTGAGTGGGCAGAGCTGTGTCCTGGGGCTCTGCACGACAACAACTGTGTGGCCTCTCCAAGGGCTTAGCAGCACCATCCCATGCTGAGGCAGCTTTGTCCTCACAGCTGTGACCCCCTTTGCTTCCCCAGGCCCTGGATGGAATGGATCCCAGCTGCACAAAACAGGGTCAGCACATTCTTGCACTGCACCCAGAAGGATGCAGGACATTGGGTGCCCATCCACAAACTGTCTCAGCCTGCCACTTACGCATGATATTGGCCTACAGAGATGGACAGATGCATCCCCTCTGTGCTTTTTACTGCATAGAGCACTCAATAAACCACCACTGACAGAATCCTCAGCTGACAGAGGTCAGCCAAGGTCTGCAGACCCACTGTCATGACTCTATAGGTGCAGTAGCACCCCTGTTGTGGTTGTCCCATCCTGCAGCACACGGTGTCAGACAAGAGACATTATTTTCTTGCTGTCATTTCCACTCTGCATGAGTAGACAGAAAGGTGCTTCCCATGCCCGAGAGCCCAGGAGATGATTCAAGGGGCTCCACACTGTGAATGGAGCTCCCGGCTACTTCTTCCCTTTCTGCTGATGCTCTGAGGGCTCACACAACCTGTAGGCTACGCACGCCTAACACACTGCTCTGCTCTCAGCAGAAGTGAAGTGATGGAGACCCAGCTTCTCTTTTCCAGTGTATTTCATAGCCATGCAATGACTTTTAAAAAAATCATAAAATTCTGGCGTTTCTGTTAATTGGGACAAAACTGAGCAGGCCTGTGGGGCCTGTCTTAAATGTAGTCCCTGAACAACATTCACTGATCAGGACTGGAGATTCAATTAAGTACCTTGGGGTGGTAATTCACAAAGACAAAACAAGGAGCTTGCAGATAATTTGTCTTTCCTTCCATCCCAGAATGCTCCTGCTGAGCAGCACGGGCTCCCTCTCTAATTGGCAACATTAATACGATTAAGATGGTAATTTTGCCCCGATTTGCTTCTGTATTGCAAAGCATCTCCCTTCACATCCCTCAACACTTTCCACTCTGTTAAACTCTATTTCCCTGCTTTGGGCTAACAGACAAGGCATAGCCTTGCCATCAGACATCATGGTCTCCTCAAGGCTGAAGGTCAAGGGTTTGAGTTCTTCCTGCCTGTGAAATTTTGCAGAGAGATGTAGGGTTCCAGAGAGGGGCAAATGGAGATGACTATTTGGATTCAAACACAGTGTTAATTAATGTCTTATGAAAGCACTGGGCATGTGGTGGTAATTAGGAGGAAAATACAAAACAAAGTTTTCTATTTTTAATCTCTCCCTGCATATCTTCCTGACCTTCAATGTCCTTGCAGCCCTCAAACAGAGAGGGTCTTATCCCCTTCTCTTCCCGTAAAGCAGCCCCAGGATCCATCTATCTTTCTTATCAGCACTGTTGGGATGAAGTCTTGGCCTGACTTCATTCAGAATCTCTGCGACCACTTGTGTGCTTTAACCTGAGAAATCCTTCAGTTTGCCCTAGCAGTTTCCCTTCCCTGCCATGGTCTTTGCTCAGGGATTATTTCTCAAGACATTCTGCCTTTCTACTAAGAGCTTTAATTGGTGGCCTGCTTGGACTTATCTTCTGTCTGAGTTCTTCATAAAGGCTGTCAGAGATTGCCCTTCCCTTAGAGATTGCCATTCACTCACACTATCTACATGCAGCAGAGATGAACCTGGCACCTCTGCGAGATGATGAGGACTGGAACTCTCCTTTCCCTGTGAAAATGGAGCTGCAGGAATGGCAGAATATATAGGAAGAATATATAGGCTAGAATATATAGGAAGTTTAATTTAGATATGAGAAGAAACTTTTTTACTCTGCAGTTGAGAAAACACTGGCACAGGCTGCCCTGTCTCCTCTCTGGAGATACTGAAAACCCACCTTAATTCAGTTCTGTGCAATGTGCTTTGGGCAATCTTGCTTTAGCATGGGGCTTGGACTAGATGATTTCTACTGGTCCCTTCTAACTCTCAACAATTCTGTGATTCAGTGACTGTATCAGACAAGACACTTGGAGGTGGTAGCGACTCATTGGCTTTCAGGGCCGACCAAGTCATGAATCTAGAGCAGCTTCGATGAAGAGGCCTCAGGGTTGCACAGGGAAGGTCCAGTAGGTAATGGTCAGAGTCCATCACCAAAGCATATTGAGTCCTGACCCATATCTGAGCTGCCTATCAGTTTTCAGACAGAGATTATGTACTCCAGACACCCCTGTCACCTGCCAGAAACACTCAAGATAAAGCCAACCAGTAAAAGCCAGGGATGGAAGAATAATTACCCTGGGGCAGGAAGGGAATAAAAAGGGAAAGGGCCTTGATGTAACATAAACATCATAAAAGACCATAAAAGCAAAGCAAAGGGACCTGTGAAGGAGACTGAAGGTTGGCAGCAAATGTTCATAAACAGAAGGAGCCAGTCTGGAGTGGTCTATAAATAAGGAAGCTTATGGATGGGCTGAAATGGAGAATAGATGAAGCTAAGATGAAAATGAGCAAGGAGATAGATTGACAGACTGTATAAGAGCACTGCATGATGCAACCAGTGCTATGGAGCTGGTGAAAATGCCTTGGTGAGGGACACTTCCAGAAGGCTGAATGGGTGGGACAGAGGAGGGAGAGAAGGGAAAGCCAGGACTCCAATAGCCAGCAGCAACCATTATGGGAGGAGCAAGGCAGAGGTGGGGAGGACAGCCTCAGGGCAGCATGTCAAGCATGCCTGTGAAGAAGAGAAGATGGTTCCTGGTAGATTTTCAATAAGAGCAGGGCAGTGGGCAATCCACGTTAGGACATGGTTGGAGGCTGCCTTTTCCTGCCTGCACAGAGCAGTTGAGGCTGAGCCAGCATGAGCAATGGCAGAAGGTTCCAGGGCTGAGCTGGAGCTGAGGTGGACTGTCCCCTCCACACACTGAAGCTGTCCTCGTCATCCCTTAGTCCTGGGAGTAGAAAGACAGTGGAGACTGATAGAAGCCTCTGGGCACTAATGTCATCAGCCTGGAGCCACTAAGATGCTGCTTTTGGAATTAGCATGGAAGCATCCTACAGCTGCTGCACGTGCCAAACATTTCTCATTCTTCATGTGCTCTTATTAACACCTCCACACACAACAGAGCTGCAAGCAAGGTCTTCCTGAGCACTGCTAATTATTAAACATACTTCTGTTAAGCTTAACCAGACGCGCTTGTCAGCTGCTGGCAGGAAGAGAATAGTGGGAGAGACTTGTAAACACACTCTGATGACTAAGTGAAAACATTGCCAAGATCACAAGGTGCTGAAGCCTGCTGCCTTCAGGGGTCGTTGTCTACTTTTGTGTTTCAGCCTTGTTGGCCAGCAAGGACTTCTCTTCTGAGATACAGTTCAGAAGCCTTGCAGGAACAAAGGGTGTTTCAGTGCTATTCCTCCTGACATCTGCTGTTGGTCACACTGAGATGATGATTCATCAGCACTTTTTCTGCCATGAAGCTTGAAATGGCTCTTGGGGAGTAACCTGCTCACTAGAGGCTCCTGAGAGTTTTCTATAGCATTGTCTTGAAGCATTTTACTGCTTCTCCAAAGCCTGTATCAGTATGAAGGAGATCTGGTATCAGGTTGCACCAGCTGCTACACCAAGGAAATGGTTTTACACTTGTGCACAACAATCTCCATAGTCTTTCAAGGCAACTTCATCTGCACTCCCAGCGCCCAGAGTGCACCAAGCTCATTAACCTACGTACCTACCAGCCTTTGTGGCAGTGATTTGCACGTGCAGGGCAACTTACCTGCTCCCTGGCTCTTCTACAGCACCTACATTCACAATGATCTAGGAAAGGATGGCTGGAGCTATTGCAAATTCTGGTAATCCTGTTCAGAGAAAGAAAGGAAAAAACCCAAACAACTGTCTATGAGCCAGCTAAAAGTCTGAAGATCTGAAACACTTCAGTTATTAAGTCACAACTTCTCCAATGAGAAATACTGTAGAAAACATCCTGATAGGTTCAATGTTTATCCATTTTTGACCAGATTATGTGAAAATAATTGAAGAAAACTCTTCCCTGAGGCTGGCTTTGAGATCTGGGAAAGGCTTTTCCTCCTATCAAATCCACTTGCGACACAAGGCATCTTCCTGCTTACTGACAAACAGCAGCATAAAAAAGGATGGAGACTAACTTTTTTCAGTGTTTTCTGTTGCAGGGTGCTCTTTGCTCCACGACTCCACCAACCAAAAGGCAGCTCTCTGGTTTCTCATCCAGGCAAAAGTGAGTCTAATGAGAAAGATGACTGTGACGGAGATCCTGTATTGCAATTGTCTTGTCAGGATGAGGCATTAAGAATTGGAGCAGGCATGTTCCCTGCATCTACTGAACGCAAAGCCCATCACAGTGCAGCGTTGAGGTTGGACAACAAAACTCCAACAGGACTGACAGAACTGGATGTCACTTTCTGCATATTTTGGGCAACCCATTTATAACACAAACAGCAAACTATCTAGCCCAGAAAAGGAGGAAGAGAAAACCTTGCCTGCTTCTAACATGGCCAAGCAAATTCTACTGCTCCCAGTTGCTCTATTAAGACATTTAATTTCCCTGTGTTTTTTCCCCAAAAAGGAGACAGAAAGAGAAATTACTCTTGTTTAATAATGTGAGCATTTAAATAGGCTTAATTAGGCATGGGATAGATGTGCATGAGCTGTTGGTTGCCTGTATTGCTGTTTTTCACTTGGAGATGATTTTCTGCTAGGGTGGATCGTGGGATGGCACCACGGTTACTTTGTGATGGGAAAAGACTGAGGTTTTGGTTTGGTATTTTTTTAATATAAAGTGTGTAATTTATGGACTGTACCAAAATTCAAGGGGAAGACCTGAAAACTATAAGACCTGCTCCATCGCTCCTGCATGCATTTTTGGATGAGCTAAGTAGAGGACTCGGAAGTCACAGTCACAAGTTTTCTAGAGAGAAGCCTGAAAGCATCATGCCCAGTGCTTGCCAAAGCCCCTGACCAGGGAAAACATTAAGGACTGTCAGAAAGGTGACACAGGGATTAGGAGAGGTGATATCCAAACTGCTTATCTCTCTCCAAAGCCCTTGATTTACACCCCTTCCCTTCAACTGAGCAAGTCTACAGTTGGAGGAGGCAGCCAGGTTGGCTTTAACCCCTGGTGTTCTAGAAAACAGACTCCAAATCACAGCGTGCTGCTTTGACACCAGGGATACACTGGATGATGTGTCCTTTTGTAAGTGAACAGCACAGATTTAAGACAGAAGTGGAAGTCACAGCTGATAACCTCAGGAGCAATGTCTCTGCTCACAGGATGAAGGAGGGCGGCTGGCAGTCAAAACAATGCCCAGAATGGCAGAGGAGAACTTTTATTTTAAGGTTACTCTGTGCAATGTCACACAATAATATACACTGCTGCGATAAGGAATGTTAATAATACGCCACTTTCTGCCAAGAATAGAGTCCCTATCTACAAACCCCGCCGCTCTAATCAAGCACAACAAAGCCAAATGCATGAAAACAACGAAACCAGGAGTTTGGGAAGTATTTGGATTCAGGAAAGACTAAATATTTAACTTAGGGGGCCCAGTGCATCCTGGAATGTATGGGGCACTCTGGGAACCATTGTCCAGGGAACACAGGGGAAAGCCCTCTTAAACAGGCCATGTCTTGCAGGGCCACCAAGCTACCCCAGTTACCCACAGCATTTGTACTGGGATGGGGAGGTAAGAAGGTCTTTGCTGAGGTGATGGGGAAAGTGTTTTTTCATGAGGGGTGTTGCAGCAACATACAGTTCAGGCGCTGTGCTGTGCTTCTGTTTGTGACTATTCTGTTATCTGCAAGAGAACAGTCACAAATTTCTGCGTGGTCTGTCCTGGAGATGGCATCATGGCCCTTGATGGCTGCTGCAAAGACTTGACTTTTGTCAGCACCTGGAGAATGCTTTCTGGCTGATGGAGCATCTCATGGCTTCTCTTTTTCATGGGGAAAAGCAAAAGATGCCACATGTCCTCCTGCTCTATGCTAAGGATTAAGTGGCCCAAGTGTGTACCTTGAGAGCTCTGCTAAGCATGGGAGCCCTCAAGGGCAGCTCCCATGGAAGCTGGCCAAGCTCTCTGTTCACAGAAACCTGCCCAGCCTTTCCTGTGGGCAGGAATTTGGCTGCCGGGCTGGCTGTGGCACTTCAGTGGCATCACCAGAGAGGCCTCCCTTACTCTCAGACTCTTACCACTCCTTGGCTCCTAGCACCTGAGTCACACCTTCAGCAACACTTGAAATGACAGAGGGTTTCCTGCTGACACTAACTTCTCAGCTTTGCATTTCCCCTCAGTGGGTCTCCTCTGAGCCCGGCCTGGCCTGGCAACTGCTGTTGCTAGAAGTTTGGCTTTGATAAAAGTGCTGCCTTGAAAATGCACAGATTCAAGTCAGACTCAGATGTAAAGCAGAGGTAATTAATAATGCTCAGTGTTGTATGAATTAATCTGTTAAGGGTAAGAAACAGCATCTCCTCTCCTTCAGGAAAGACAAGCCAGCAAGGCATGGTGGTGGACTTGCTCTGTATGTGAAAGATCAACTGGAATACACTGCATTCTGTCTAGGGCTGGATTTGTGGGTGCAGATTAAGGGTTGGGCTGGCATGGGTGACACTGTTGGGGGTGTCCATTATAGGCCACCAGATCAGGGTGAGGAAGTTGATGAGGTCTTCTACAGGCAGCTGAGAGCAGCCTCACTGTTACATCCCCCTGGTTCTCCTGGGGGATTTTAACTACCCTGGTATTTGCTGGAAGACCTACTCAGCCAGCCATCCACAGTCCAGGAGGTTCCTCCAATGAATTGACAACAACTGTCTGATGCAAATGGTGGAGGAACCCACTAGTAGAGGAGCACTGCTGAAACTTGTACTCACCAGCAAGGAGCATCTGGTTGAAGCAGTGAAGGTTAAAGGCAGCCTTGGTTGCAGTGAGCGTGAGATGGTGGAGTTCAGGTTCTCAAGTGTTAGGAACAGAATACCTAGCAGAGTCACAACTCTGGAATTCAGGAGGACCAACTTTGGCCTTTTCAAGCAGTTCCTAGGGAAAATCCCCTGGGACAGGGTACTAGAAGGAAAAGGGGCCCAAGATAGTTGGTTAACATTCTAGGACCACTTGTGTCAAGCTCAATATCAAAGCATCCCAACAGATGATGAAGGGACTGGAACATCTTCCTGATGAGGAAACACTGAGGGAGCTGGGTCTCTTTAGCTTGGAAAAAAGGAAACTGAGGGGTGATCTCATTAATGTATATAAATATGTGAGAGTTGGGTGTCAGGAGGATGGAGCCAGGCTCTACTCAGTGGCATCCAATGATAGGACAAGGGGCAACAGGTGTCAGCTGTAACATAGAAGGTTCCACATCACTCAGAGAAGGAATTTCTTCATGGCAAAAGTGACAAAACATTGGAATGGGTTGCTCAGGGAGGTTGTGGACTCCCCTTCCCTGGAGACATTTAAAACCCACACGGACATGTTCCTGTACAGCAGGATCTAGGTGATCCTGCTGTGGCAGTGGGATTGGACTAGATGATCTTTCAAGTTCCCATCTAATCCCTAATGTCCTGTGATTCTGTGATTCTTGTTGGGATGCACAAGGGGTGGTCTGTGCACTGCTGTCCAGGACAAAACACTTCCAGGCTTTAACAGCCCAGTAGCAGTGGCCGTTCTCTGAGAAGCAAGACAGACCAGACCCCTTTGCAAAGCCAAACACATGCAGCAAGGGGAATGTGTAGACTTGGGATGAACATATTCCCCACTTCGTGTCATCAGAGCCCAACATTATGATGTGAGGGCTACAGAAACCTTCATCAGATCACTGGAGAACTGGCCAGAAGCCTGTCTGGAGCAAGAGCTGTAAGCTCAGTGTAAAGACATTCTGCCTCCTCTGGCTTGTTTTATTCTGCAGTGTCTGCATTCCAGACCCAGAAGGTTACATCTCTGCTTGCCAGGATGTCCTAGTCACAATCTAACACACGCACACAAGTCTGATGCATGCTGGGCACCTTCATAGCATTGCAGAGGGGCGTACAAATGGGGATCACAGTCCCACTAATTCCAGTAGTG